>VXBQ01004991.1:265112-333202 GCA_013400175.1 Phainopepla nitens
GGGGGGGTTTGTGAGAAGAGGAAAGAAGTCACAGACAACAGAAACACGGATGGGAGGGGCAAAGGGAAGGGCCAACCCGGGAGAAACCAAACACCACAGAAACTTCGGAGGGGGGACAGAAGAACCCAATACAAACAAAAACCATCAGTGCAAAATAACAGGCACTTAGTGTAAATAATAACTCTGTGAAATATGACCAACACCCAGTGCAAATAATAATATAGTACAATACAACACCCTGCTACTGCCCTTCTGCATCAATAGACTGAGAAGTCCTGAGATTAGGTATAGATACCTTCCAAAAATTCTGTGTTCACAGTAGTTCCTCATTCAATAGGAACGTACAGATTCCTTCAGCACAAATTGTGGGAACTTTATAATGCATTTTTGTTTCGCTAATAATATGGGAACTTGCATTATCCTTCCATCATGATCTATAACTAAATACAGGTCGAATGGGATTTTTTTTAGTTCTGTCTGTCAAGCGATACAGGAATATATTTACTTGTATTTGTCACTGTCATTTAATCTTGCAGCAAGGACATTCAGCAGCAAAGTATTTATACTTCCAAATTTATGATTTATCATGAGGAAGACATAGGAGCTGTCTCCCAGTTCTCTGCCAAAGTTTGAAAAAAAATCAAGTTCCAAAATGAAACAAATTCTCCATAATTATTATTTTTAGTGTATTATTGTAACAGATGACCTTCTAAAGATCAAGGCCACGAGGTATTATTATGCAAAATAAAAATACAGAGTTAGGAAGTAAAGAGAAATCAGTCATGGATCCTGTGCTATTTGCTCCCAGTATGCAGCTGTATGCTGCCAGTTACAGGCTGCTGGAAACAAATATTGCAATGTTGCTGTGCTCACTGTCTCAAATGGACTATGCAAACAGGGTAATGAGCATATTTTTAAAATTCTTTAAGAATGTACTAACAAATAAATTAAAAATCTCATGCAAGAAGGTACTGCCTTTGAAACTTCCCAGGCTTGTCAAATCATCTTGGTAGCACATCATGCCCTGTTACACTGGCTTAGCTAAGGGTGAATGCCAAAATAAGAACTCATGACAGGCCAATTATCCTGACCTGTGAATTTTCATGACTTTTAGTCTTTCTCCAGTATAATGAAATGTTATACCAAATAAGTGCCAAAATGGCAGGTATTTATTGTACCCATGGAAGGTCTTATAGTTCACACAGATTAGAATTCATTTCCAAGAGTATCAACTTTGTATTTAATTCCAAAATATGACTGCATGTTACAAGTTCTAAATGTACATGAAGTATGTCAGTAGGAATATCAAAAGTAATTACTAGATAAAACACACCCTAGCCATAGCACAGATAACTTGTGATGTTTTACAAAAGCTTTGAAATTGAAATTGAAATTTCAGCTGGAATGAGGTGATAAGTGAAGATCTATCAGTAAAGACTGTCCTAATTCTGGCTATAACATGTTTCCGTGACACTTTGAAAGAATTTTCTGCATTAATTCTTTCCATAGATATTTCCCCTCAGTGTGAAAGGATAGGTAGTCTCAGTTCATCAGTATTCTGCCCTAATATTCTCAGTCATATTTGATAAGGCTGGGCACTTGCAGCATGGTCTCCCTACCTCCAGTGAATGGCTCAGGAGCCATTCAATTAAGTGGAAGGTCATTAGTATCAAATTCTTGCTTGCTCCAGCTATGTACATTCAAACCCATGCCAGTGCAAGATATATTGAAAATGAGACATATGACAACTCACTCCCATCACCATAGAGATGGTTTCCCATCTCTGCCTTTCTAACTGTGGCTTTCCATTGAATCTAATTGCTCCTCTTGAAAATTAATCCCTTGCGCAGGAATAGAACATAAAAATTTTGACTTCTGAAATATAATTTATATCATAAACAAACACCCTCCAAAATATGTGTGCAGAGATACTCAACCCTGAAAGCTTCTTTTATTAATATTCAAATCACATCATTGCTTAAACAATGTGCAGGATTACTGAATGCGAAGAGATTCAAAAGTCAATGGTAAACTATAATTGTATTTATACATAAGCAGAATAAGGTATTAATCTAAGAAAAGTACTGAGAAAATTTGAAGATAAATCCCTGACAATAACAACCTACAACAAGAGGGAATGAGCAAATTATAATCTTTAAGACTGATGATGAAAGAATAAGCATAAAGCTTCTTGTGGATTAATGCCTAAAACAAATAAAATGTAAACAGCCATCTCCATACACTTGGAAATGCGTATTTCTTAATATTAGAATTAATGCAAATAACATCAGCAGAAATTACTGTGAAGTTGCTTAGAGATATTTAATTCTTGGAATCTTCATTTGCCATACTCTCAGGATAATTGTTGAAATCATTGTTTCCATTTCCAGACTGGGAGATATTATTCAGTTATAGAATACAAGCAATGTTCTCTCTGTCACTGGCATCTTCAATACTTTTGGAGCAGTGTGTATGTTAATAAATAAATACTTCTTTTCCACAGTTCCAAAGATTTTTCTAAGAAGCCATCCCACGACTAAATTACTGCACATGAAATTTTATTTATCTTAGATGAAAAATTGCTGAGCAAAAGAAAAATTTGAACATGCACATCCTATAGGAAAAACTGTTGAGGCGGTAGTACTTAATAACATGGAGTTGAGTGAATGAGTTATTGAGTTTAATCAGAAACACCAAATTACACTTATATGCTTCCAGAAGGGAAAAGCTGGACTAAAACCTCTTGTTTCAGAGCTTATAGAATCTCAGCCTTAAGTTTCTAAAATCATGACTGTTCTTGAAGTTACATTATTATTTGCTACAGTCAACAGGAAGGAGTGTTGATATTGATATCCACCCTGTCTGCCACACAGCAAAGTTAAGACCTTGACTTTACAGAAATACTTATAGAATCAGTCTTCCTAGCTAATTTTTTTTCACTCAATGAAATGACACCTATGGAGGTGAGGATTCAATACAGAAAAAAAATCTATTTGCTTCAGGTTAAACTCATTACTGAATCTTATTAATTTCAGTGATATTTAAAGTTCAGCACATGTTTTGAGTACATTTCTGAGCTGGAATTCCAGGTTAGCCTGCTAGCAGGTATTGTGTACATCACATGGCAGCCAGGAGTTCTTTCCTGCTGTCAGTTCAATAATCTGAAATATTAGACATAACAGTACCGTGCAGTGTGTACTTCCATTTTAATGTTAAAAACATGCAAAATTTCAGGATCAATTTACACCTGTTTGTCTTTCTAGTAGAGTACATATTAAGATACATAATGAGTTTCCTCATTATGAGATGCTGTTCAGTATCATGAGATACTGTTCTAATGAGTTTTAAATGTTAAACATGAAATATTGCCTGAGGCTGTTTCCCTAGCATATTCCTCGTACAGGTTTGCAATTGTCTTCAATATTTAGAAACAAGAATGATCACAAATCTGTCAGCTCTTCAGAACAACTTACAACTGGGCAAAACTGTCAGTGCTCTTCAATGAAAAATGACTTAACATTTAAAATTATGACTAGCAATTTGATACTATTAATTAATAACATTGACATCTGTAGTTATTACACTTAGGCTATATTTGTAGGATATTCTCCATAATGAGCTAGAAAACATATTAATACTTTAAGAAAAAGATTCAAGGTTTGCATTTCTTAATCAACTTGATAATACAAAATAAATATTATTTGTTTCTTTCTGCATTATTACAGTAGGAGTCAATATCAATATAAGCATAGCCCCACTTGGAAATCCAGACAGTGATTTTTTTCATCCATAAGACAAAAATCTAAATAGGTTTATGGTAAGCTGGGCTCTTGTAGCTTCTCTCCACCTCAATCCAAGCAGATCTCAGACATCAAACTGGGAAGCACTCACATAAGAGAGAGGCCTGTCGCTCCCCATAGCCCATAGCTCAGTCATTTCTCCAAACCTACTGGTATCATCTGGGGTTCCCAGCACCAAATTATCTATTCCTGTTGAACCTCTTCAGGAACCCAGTGGAAAAAGCCAGAACAAATGTCTAATAGATTCATAGCCTTTGAAAAGTCACACTCAAAATGCATTTTTTTATTAATACTCACTATGGCAAGACACAGAAATATGTTTTACTTTTTATCACATATTCTGTTTGCACAGATTTCACGATGGCAAATTTGGCAATGGATGGAGCAGAATGTTCCCTAAAGACCACGCCTGAAAGGATCCAGAATTGAATTAAACAGCACAGGTATTCAGCCTTGGAAATTTTTATGAGACTAAGAGGTAGGAGTCTATTTCAAGTGGCGAAACATGGTCTTTCACAGATATGTTCTGGCAGAAGTGTCATAACAGTGCATGGTGCAAATTTAATTCCCTTTCAGTATCTTTTGAGCACTATTAGTGTGCTATAGGACAAGAAACTAGACTGATGAATTTGCATATTTTCATAAAATTTAAGAAAGTTCATCAGTGAATTCTGTTGTAACTCTCCCTCATTCTGTGGTGATGATACCTGGCCACACAGTTGCCACGATTTATAAGGCTGGAAGTTAACAGAGAAGCTAGCTGAGGTAGCAGAATGTCTGTCCTGGTTTCACCTTGGATAGAATTAATTTCTTCCCAGTAGCCACTACAATGCTGTGATGTGAATTTAGCATGCTGATGACACACTGATTTTGAGTTGTTACTCAGCAATGCTCATCCTATATCAAGGACTTTTTTGTTTCCCATGCTCTGCCAGTGAGCAAAAATTTCACATTTCTTCTCTTTTATTATATTCTTAATCTTGTTCTAGAAAATAAGGTGTGCATTAATCTTCCTATAAAATAATAATTCGCAACACATTTACTTGTGAAGCTATACCGAAAATATTAACAAAATCAAACAAAAGTTTCTCGTTTTGAACCTTTCTTTAGGCATATTTGCATCAAGAACTAATAACAGAGTATAAAATTTAGTTATGTTTTCAGCAGACCAGACTAGGTTCTTGAAATATAGGGTGGATTTCTACTTCATAACTCTTTTCAATGTTAATTTTAAAAAGAATCAAAGTAATTTCATAGCCAGATGAAAAAGTTACAATGTTTCATCCCTGTCTGCACTACAATTGTTATCTTTGGGCTACTTGCTAGTGGTTAAAATTCTTTCTAAATAATTACATTGGTACAAAGCAATTAAAAAGCGCATATAGTCTTTAAGTGTGTACTGCGGATGGGGGGGAAGGAAGAAAGTTTCCTCTCAACGCATTCCTGTTAAATCTCACAAAATAATTATTAAAATAATAAATCTAACTTGCATTCTGTTACTTCCCATGCAAAGTAGACGACATTTAAAAAATGAAAGAACATGAGTAATATAACAGAACAGTGAAAGATTATATTAAAAAGGCCTTTGTCCTTTAATGTTATTAAACTTACTAAATAGGTACAAAAATGAAACATACTGTGTGACAGAGGAAGAGAAACACATGCTCAAAGCATATAGAAGCAGTACACCCCTCTCCACACAGTGAGAAAAAAAAAATAGCACATTTTAGATCTTTTTCCTTAAGTTAATTTTACATGCAAAGACCACATTTAATAACAATATTTATTTCATACCACTTTTTGTAGAAGCAAGGTTTATTCAGCATAATTTTACCCAAGTTTGTGTCCTGTTGCTGACTAGGGAAACCATTGAAAAGAGTATGAAAATATCAGAAAGAAAAAGATAATTTTTTCTTTCAAGATTTGGTATTGAAGGAATATGTACGTCAGCAGCAACAGTAATTCTTTGGGTTATGAGAAGAGTTATTGAAGTGTCAACCTTGATGTCTGAGAGCAAAATGAAGAGCATTAAATTTCCAAACATAGGAAGAGATAATGTACATTCAAATGTGTTTTGATTTCATAATATTTAGTTTCCACATTTAGTATAAATTACACAAGCTTCACATAAAATCCTCCATATATTTTATTGACAAACTGCGCATTTTATCAGAGTTTGAGAATAAAAATAGGGAAGGGGAATGAGAAAAATATACATGAAAAATGTTTTAGTTTGCTTATAAATATGAATCTTCTTTGGGAAATTCAGAACGTGTTTAGGCCTCAACTGGTGATTTGAAACCAATTCTGGTAATTTATCCAAAGGATTACTAGTTCCCACTGAAGACACAATAGGCCTCCACCTAAAAGCAGGTCTCCTACAGGCAGCAACTGTCAGCCCGCATCTGTGCTTGAATCAAAACTCCAGGCCTGAGCAGTCGGAATCTGAAATACGGCAGGGAAGAAAACTTCAGCCTGCAGTAACATTCGGAGTCAATTTAATCTTGACTTGACCCATCTTATCAGCTCTGTGGGTGTCAGCTCTCTGGCCAGCTGATTCCCTTTCCACATATGCCACTTTACACTGGAATGTTGTCATAAGGTCAGTGAAATTCAGAATTGCTGCTGTCCTCTGCAGCTGCAGGGCAGGGTGGAAGTCAGGAAATACACTGGCTTTAACATTTATGTGTAAAGCATAAAAAGTACTGCCACAAGTAACTTCACTATGATAAGTACTGATTTGTTATCTCTTGTTAGTCAATGTTAAGGTTAGTTATGGAATAAAATTCTACTAAGCTTTTGACAGACAGGTCTTCTCATCACAAATTTCCCTTTGTTGGGTGTTGCATTCTACATTGCTGACCTTTCCTTACTAAGAGAAAATGATCATAGCACTGCCAAGTGAATCTTTGAGCAGCAGAACCAAAACCAGGGCTTCTGCAGATTCATGTCTCATGAAGAGATCTCTAACATATACAATGATGTGAGTTCTGACTGAACTTTTTTGTAGGTGAAGCATTCACAGTATTGCTCTCACACCTGACACTCAGCAAGAGGTAAAACATTGAAATCTGCTTTTTATACTTTCACAGGGAATGGACAAAATACCTCCCTTAGAATAATTTGTGAGATTTCAGAAACAAGTCATCTTGAATTCAACTTCGTCAAAAAATCAAACAAACCAAAGCCTCTTACTAAAGAGGACATGATTAAGAACAACTGCTTTCTTTACTCATTAAGCACCATCTAAGAAAAAAAAGGAAACAAATGCTCTCATACATAGAAATCACTTTAGATTTCTTTTTACAAGATATTCAAAAGAAGAGATCACACTTGATTAGAAAAAAAAAAACCCAAAGATTAAAAAAATCGCACTGGATTAAAAATGCAGCCAAATTAAAAGCTTACAAAAAATGGCAGAAATAATTACGGAATGCAAATGAGGAATAAATACAAATTCAAGAAAAAAGTAAGTATAAGGGTAAATATAAGAGAAAAATAACACATCACATGTGAGGAGATTGTTTTGATTGTACACATTGAAAAACAGTTGTCCTTATTATTGCATTAATAAGATGTAGGGTACCTGACAAGGAGCTGGAATAGAAAAGAAAGACACCTACACTGATACAGTTAAAATGGCGAAATCCGTTTATTTTGTTGTGCACATTTCTTATATATGATAAAATTATTATTTACATTCCATTCTTGAAGAAGATTCTGCCTAATTGGCTTATTGTTTTAACCTGTCTCTAACCTATTTTATAATTGGTATACTTCACAAAAGCATAGATTAGACTAATTTTAGCTGTGTCACAATTATAGGCCTTCACAGGCTTCTGCAAGCCTTAATTAGGCCGCAGTTTGGCCAAGACTGAATTATCCAATTTCTACAAGGGCACTTTGAGTCCCCACTCAAAGAAAAATTCGTCTTCATTAATATACTCTGCAGCAGAAAGAGTAGATAAAGCAAGAGAGAACCAATTATTTCTACTGCATGTTAGTAAAAGAGTGGTGAGAAGGGAAAACTGAGTCATCATTCATAAGAAAGTTTTTTTTAAAAATTGGGTATTTCCTCCTCATAACCCAAAACAGGATCAACTATTCCATGTCATTCTGGACACTAATTTCTAAAAGTCAGAACTAAAATCACTCTTCTAGCATGGAAAAGACTGTATCTTTGTAACATCCTTATTCATAAGCTCTTAACCTATGATCTGATACCCTTAAAACAATTTAACCTTAAAATAGTCTGACCTGTGTACTACTTGCTTTTTCATTTCTGGATGCAGACACAAATTTGCCATTAATTAAACCCAGTTCCTAGTTATTTGGCTTGTTCATACAATTTCAGAAGAATATAATACACTAAGCTGATATAATTTGTAGACTGGGACAATAATTTCAGCTTTCCTTCTTGGGCATCTGAACACCACCTTGCATAATATTTTAGTTAGAAATGTTTTCCTAGTAAACTAGTTTACACTATCTGTAATACTTTCATAGCTGTATCTCTCAGCAATAGCTAACCTCGTTATGGATATTTCCAATCATGATATCCTTAGAATACAATCTGCAGTATTGATTCCAAGACTGGAGCTTAAGGGAAGTGAGCAAGATTGACAGAAGGATTATAATCCTGGACTTCAGAAAATCAATTTTTAGCCCTTCCAGTATTGCACAGGAAACTGCCTCAAAAGGCAAAGGTGTGCAGGAGACCTGACTGACTTTCACAGTCTCCTCAGAAGAGAGGAATGGTCCTTTCCAGTGTGCAGGAAGGCAAACAAGCACTGCAGAAGGCCAGCATGGGTGAACACACAACACCTGTCTGCACTCAGACAGAGAAGTTCACATGCAACTTAAGGTGAAAGCAGCAGCATAAAGGCATTGTCTGCGCATGAAAGAACAGAGCCAGAAAAGCCAAAGGTCAGCTGAAACTGAAATTGACAGGAGAAAAGAAGGAAAGCAGAAGGAAAGGTGTGTGCATCAGCAGCAGAAGGAGCCATAGGCAGAATCTAGTTGAAGAAGAGCTGAGCATCACTTAACTCATCTGGACATGCAAAAGTCTCATCTATCAGATAGGTGCCAGGAACGAATGTTTCATGTTGCTCAAAGAATCACTAATGAAGGTCCCTCTTTTAGATGAGAGCAGTAATCCCAAATATTATCATTTCTATAACACAATAATTAACTTATGGGAGCTGAAATTTTTAATGCTAAATTAAATTCCTTATTGAGAAACATTAGGAGTTCCTAAACAGGAAGAATTTCAGATCTGGAGGAGACAGCCCCCTTTTTCAAGCTGGTCCTAATTTGAAGTCAAAAAACCTAAAGAATATTAAAAGACAGAAAAAGTCACAAAGATGCTTATAGTAAAAAGCATAAGATGCTTCCAGCTGGTTCTGTTATGCTTTGCTAATTTGATGTATTCCTAGGAAGATTAAAAATGTGTAGGAGCACTAACATAATAAATGCTACTCATGCTTCCACCATTGTCTTATGTCTTAGTGAGAACATCATATCACCTGTATTCTCTTCCATGATCAATGAAATAAGCTTCCAAAGGTGATATTTGCATAATTACACATGCAGAGCAACAAAAATAAATTACTGCACATCTAGCAGAAGTGTTCTCTACTCCCACTGTTGCTCTAAATTGTTTGGCAGAACTAAATAGGAATGTAGTAGCCCAGATGTTGTAGTAATGACAGGGTTCTCTAAATTCATTGTAAATTTAATAGGCAACAGTTACAGGAGTTCTTCTGCGTTACACTTGTATAGCTGGCAGTTGTATGAGATGACATTTAGAAAGGAATGGAAGGTTTTAAAGAACAAGGAAGATGAGAAAAAAGGGGAGGGTATATAGGCTCTAGGTAGTATAGGCGTTCAAAAAACTTAAGTAATTTCAAGGAAGCTCTAAAAGAATCCAATATTATAAAAATTCTTTAAAACAATTCTCTTTCGAAAGTTTACAAAGAAATTTAGTCAGACACCTGATGGAAGTTAAGCATGCAATCTTTTTGGATGTCATTTCATTTCAAAGTCAATTCAGAGGATTAGAGTGCTCAGGGTTACTTGGTTTAAGTCATCAAAATGAAAAGCCATAGCTGAGAGCAAACATTTCCTCACAGATACTGCACCTTGTTGTTGCCGACTCTTCTAGAAGTACATCCTATGATTTCTTTTTGCATGATTTGTTCCAGTTCCTTTTCAATAAACTGTGAAATAACTTGTCAGTATTTCTGGACACTTTGGAGGGGGATAGAAGAAAATGAGAACTGAAGTAATTTAGCTTGTGTTATCACCAGCAAGACCAACTTACCTATGTGTGTAAAACATTTAAACTACATCCTATACATCTCTACCGGAACTTCATTCTATACCATAGCCTTAGATGTGTATGTAACTTAAAATGCAGATATACTGTTGGCTAAACAGTTCATGCTTTCACTTCAGAACAGTGGCATTATTGCCTAAAGCACTGAAACGAACGCGAGGTCAAACAGTCCAGCGCATACTTGCAATGTATATGGATCCACACATGAATGTGCACAGTAAGTGAAATATTTTACAGGAATGGAGCTCTTCTTAACCAAACATTTTTGCAAAAATTGTATTCATAAGAATATGCATGTGGTTAAATAAAACCATACCTGTTGAGCACACTATGGCCCTAAGCCAGCTCCCAGCCAGAAACCTCAAGCTGCAGCTAACACAGTACTGCTGTCTTCAAGATAATGAGCCCACAGAGTGCTTGCAGGTAGGAGCAAGCTGCTTTACAGATGGACAGTCTGAGCTCATTTTATTTCCTGGAAATAATTTTGCAGGCACTTCTAAGAGTGAAGCTGCTATGCTCAAAACTAGTGCCACAGATTGTCATACAATTGAATCAAATCTCCCCAAAATACCAAATAACACCCATAGATTAAGTTGCTGCAAACAGCCCCACTTTACTGAACTCAAGAAACTAGGACAGTAAAAGAGATTACTCATTAAAAGGGTCATCAGTTGAAAACAACAAAAGATGGAAAATCATAGCTTTTCAAAAAATGCAAATATAATGAAGTAAATAATGTTCAGAGAATAATTTTGTTAGAAAAATGACCTAAATAATGCATACAAATGATAGGTGTTTACATCCAAAGATTTTACAAAGTCACAATATTCTAGTATATCTGTTACAGACAGAGTTCACTAGGAGATCATAGGGTGCATTTCAGTTCCAAGACCGATATTTAAAGAGATGATTTGAAGACTCTCACTCCTTTTTATATAAAAAATTTTACTATAATGAACAGTAAGCTGCTAAAATTATTTACAAACAATGAATTTAATATTTAATGTTTTTCTGCCTCAAATTTCTCTCCACTCCTCTTATGATCCATTTAAAAAGAGCTGCATTTGAAGTCATTCAGAATTCAAGGTGAATGCCAAGTTTCATCTCAAGCAATTTCTGAATCTGAAGGTTCACATTTCATATGTGATTCTCTCCAGTCATCGACTGCTATACATATGAAGACGAGAAAAATATATATCATTGGATGACCTTAAAATTTGTTTTTCCTACAGTGAAAAGCTGATGTTTTAAGCTGATCCTTAAATGCTTCCTTTTTCATTCTTGAAGAAAGACGCATATGTTTTTAATTCTACAATTTTTTTAATTTTTAAATTGACATTTTGTATTCCTGTCACTGCAGCTGCCTCAGCCTCTAACTTTTAAGATGCATTGCTAGAAAGAAGAAAATCACAAAACTCTAAAAAATGAGCTGATTTTTATTAATTCATATACCTAATTCAGGGGGAAAAATGTTCTTTATTAAACTTCTTCTCTGAGGAAAGAAATGCCTCATTAATTTTAAATACATCAATCTGAAAATGCTATCCATGTCAGATAGAATAATGACTGACATTACAAAAAGCACAATAAACTGCACAGAAAATACAATCACCCATTATTCACTGTCATGACAATTTATACTCGTGTGTAAATACACATGGTTTTTTGTACTATGAAGGCCTTGAAAAGTAGAAATTTTAAGAGCAACAGGAATCCGGGGAGAAGAGAGATAAACAACATGGATTTAGAAATTTATATTGAGACTGATGAAATACTGACTTCTGCATACCTTTGAAATAATTGATGCTATCTTGCATGCACTGTTCACCCTAGGTCCATAGACCTAGAAATCTCTTCAGAGAATGCAATCAAATTGGTCAGGTTTGATTTATTCCTGGTAAATCCATGCTGGCCTGTTCCCACTTACATGTTTTTCTCATTTCTGGAAATGACTTCCATGCGGTTGCAATGTTAAATTATATTACTAGTATCAGTCTGTTTAGCATATCTAGCTGTCCTCTTTAATTCCTGAAATCTGATCACTTCAGAAGTGCCTTCTTTCTTGAGACTGCTAAAACAGAAGTTGTCCTTTTCCTTTTTCTTTCGTGTTACACGTGGCATGGAAATGCACGTACAACCTGACTGATTAAACATCTGATTGAATGAAGGTGGGAAAAAAAATAAACAGTAGCTTCATAATATATTCAAATGTCAGCTAGCTAAGATTTTTGAAGACAGCAGCTATCTGGTCAGGAAAGAAACAATCTGTCAACATATCTGTTAAACCACACCCCATACCACATTTTTGTAGTCCCTATGGAAGCTTGCTCCTCTTATCCAACATTAATAGCCACATTGCGTTACTCAATTTATTGCAACTAATTTAAGTTGAAGGTAAAAACATCAAAGAGGGTTAGAAAAAAATCTAACCTGATCATCTGGAATATGTGAAAAACAGAAAATAAAAAAAAGAACAAGGTAAAATATGGTTTATGATGGGGAAAAAAATGAAGTACTGTTATGAGGTATAATACCCAAGTTACATTTGCTGTTCTGCGAGCACAGTTCATTCCTCTCATCTTGCCTCAATATCTACTCATTTACCAATTAATATATTACATAAAGAGGATTATCCAATCAGTCAGTTGATATGAAGGAATATCACAGCTGAAAATACTTGACTTACTAAAGACATAAATTGTTATCCGTTTTGTATTAGCTGTTACAGCTCTATTTCCTGTTAACAGTGGTTATCACTTCTCAGCAAATATATTTAATGTCTGACAACTAAGGTCTATTCAAAGAAAGTTCTAATGCAGATCTTTCATTTTTCTCAAATAGAACCTGTTAGCAGGCTGAATTACTCTGCATGACTTTTCTCTCAAAGTATATCTGTCCCTGTAAGTGGGAAACTAGTCCCAGAAGGAGTCTAAATGAACTTTCAATTCAAAGTGTACATTCACTCACCTCCTACTGAGATGGAGGTTTCTTTCTCTTAGTTTGTCAGTATTTGTCCATGTTCCAATCTCTAAACTCCTGGCAAGATACAATAATTGCTTAAAACATTTATGTGTGGAATATACATTGGCACTCTAAATGGATATAATATGCTGCATTTCACAATTAGTGTGATATTTGATCCTATTTCACAAGAATGTGAGTAACTCTGAAGTGATGATGAAATTAACAGGCTCCACAGATTCTACTAAAGTATATTCTTTATTCACTGGCAAAAATGAAATCAATTTTTGTTCAACTTTCTTCTCACATACTATTTTTTCTGCACACATCAAAGGAAAAAATGGTGTGTGGCACATTCTACAAATAACCTGACATTCAGTTTGCGATGAGACAAGTGTGGAAAACTCCAAGCTGAAGCAACTTTTTAAAGCAAATGGTTGCATCAAAGTTACTTTTATCAGAAATCCACTATTCTTAAATATTTCAATATAGAGTGTTAAAATAAAAAGCATCAAGACTTATTTAAAGATGCAAAGAAACTGCACGAACACTGTGCCAACAGAAAATTCACATATAGATGTAGTCCTTTTTCTCACAAAGAACTTCAGACTTCCCTTAAATAATTTGTGTGACTCTTTCTTGGACAAAAGGCAAAGCTCATTAGCTAATAGTTCCCTCTATCATTATTTTCATTCTTGGAAAATGAGTCCAACATTTGAATTTTTTCATTAGGGGTCCCTGAATCTGTACATCTTTCTAAAAGTAACAGGGATCTCTGACTTGATCAGCCTCCACAGATTGTTGTTCCTCTGTTTGGACTCTGTGCCTAGGCATAAAAATTTGTGGGACCTTATAGTGAATATGTAGGCAAAGGCACTGATGTCTCTACCTTAACTGCAGCCTCTACATCAGTCAGTGACTGACCCATTTCATCACAGAACCACATTTTCCTTTATTCTCTTACTCCTTATGGAGCAATAGATCTTTTAATTGCCTACAACTTCCCTTGTCGCTTCAATTCTAAATTAGCTTTGGCTTTTCTGACAGCACCCGTGCAGGCCCAAGCAATGTTTCCAAGTTCCTGCTGTGCGGCCTGTCCTCATTTGAATCTCCAGTCTATGAACTTTGTGGACTGGAGCCTGTTCAGCCAAGCTACTCTCCTGATATATATTTGCACATTTTTCTAAGTGTTAGGATGACCCACTCTTATACTTGAAGAGGTGTTAATTGTGTATAGCAAGTCTCAAAGAGGAAAAAAAAATAAATAGAAGTATAGACATCACCCAGATTTATCATCTCACAACTCCTTTCTACTATACATGTTTCACCACTTCAGGGCTAGGATAAATTTTATATAACGTGTACTCTTTTTTTTATTTCTGAAACTTACTGCAAACTTAAAACTAGATTTTGGATTTCACTAAATATAATCTTGTATGTCCTATAGTGTTTGTAGATCTGAATAAAGTATTTATAAATTCACCGAACTTCCATGGCTTCAGAGAATGTCAGATAGGAAACACAAGGGATGAATAAATAGTAAAAATATTTAAAGCTGGTAAAATAATAAAAATTAGACAATAAATTATAATAAAGACATTTAAAGATATCTAGAATTATTTAAGTTCAAATAATGAGAAGTTATTATTTTGATTTACAACAAGCAAGCTTATACTGGTTGTATAATTCCCAAAGAAAACCTAAACCATAAAATTTTTCTCAGTGGTAATATATTTACAAATTCTGTTTAGGTTGCTACAGAGAAATAAAGAAGAATAAATAATAATTTCTTTTTTAAAATCCCATAATTTTGTATATTCAGTTCATCTAAGACTTGGTTTAAAAGAAAATAGTTTGTTGTTGCGGTGCATGCTTTTGCTGTTGGTTCTTTCCTTGGTTTCCCCCTTTTTCCCCATTCTGATGTTATTCCCTCCATTTCTGGGTGTTTCTGTTATCAAAATCCCCACCTTTTCCCCATCAATCTGCCTTGTCCTGTCCCCTTCTTCCAGACTGTTCCACATCAATCTTCCAAGTCTCCTCCCTTGCTATTGTCAATCCTGCCTGGCTCTTTCCCTTTTTCCCGAAGTTTCTATGTCAATCATCCCCTTCTCGATATATTACTTGTAGATATGAGTTGCTCCCCACCCTTATTTTCCCTCATTGCTATATTTTGTATCCAGTCCCACCTCATGTTACTTCGCCAGAATACTGTGATTGGTTTAAGATTTGTATCCACCCCCAGACCCTCCCCTGTATTTATTTTCAGTGCTTTGTTCAGGGCTTCTGCTGGCATCCATGCTTGCCTTTCCTTGCCCTCTCTGACCCTTCAACAAACCCTTTCCCTGGACCCAGCTGAAGTCTCCCTCTCGTCCTTTGACTCCTCCAGATGCTGTAACTGCCGGAGGGCCTCACAGCCCTAGCTGCATTCCAAATTGTCCTGCCTTTGGGAAGCAGCCCACTCTTGGCATCGGTGTCTGCCTGTGGGAGCTAGCCGGGCAGGCCAGAGGGCCAGGTTTTGGAATCAGGTGGGCTGCATCAATTCGTTACAGGACTCACCATAAAAAATTGAGCATGATCAAATCCTCTATGCTATGAATATTCCTATGATCATGTTCATCAAGAAAATCCTTATTTTTTTTTTTTTTTGCTATCTGTTCTCCATAATTATTTGCTTCCTAGATGTTTCAAATCCTTTAGATCTCACTACAGTCAATCAAGTGAACACGTCTTCAGTCAAGTGAACACGTCTTCTCCAGTGTTTCAATTAGTAAGCCTGTATTTTATATTAGCTTCTTTGCAACAGGCAGTTAGACATTTAACTTTGTCTAGTATAACATATTAAAAATCAAGACCAAAGTTCAATATCCGAGCACCTGATCTTGTTCAGTTTTTCCCTTAATAGATCTAAGTCAATGGGCCATAGCTGAGGTCTTATTCATTGATTTGCTTTCTGAAGCTCCAGAACTGCCACAAAACTGCTCTCAACTAGATTAATTTATTCTGTCCCTTTTCCAAGTAATTTTTTAGTGGTTTTTGATGTTGCCTAGTTGATAAAATGATGCCTTTCCTTAGTGAAACAATCACAGGAATCAGTTTTATGAAAATTATAAATAAATTTTATTTTCATCCTTTGACTCTTTGATTTAAACAGAATTTACAGATAAGCATCAGCAACACATTTGGTTATTTTCTTAAAAAAATACCTCATCGGCTATTTTGCCTACTGCTCCTAGAAGACATTTTTGAATAGTCAAGCAAAAAAAGAAATAATATATAGTTAGCTGTTGAGTTCATCCTTCACTGCAGAGTTCTTTGAATATCTTTTCAGATAAAATAATGGGTACATAGCTATCTGTCTTTTGTATGTTCATATAGAAAGACTATTATCCAGAATTCCCATTTCATAGTTCTTTCAGTTCAGAAACACTCTAATGTAATTCATGACATACTGGCTTTAAATAACGGTGTTAATATTTAGAAGTACGGTTCGCCAAATCAAACACACTATTAAAAAAAGAGGAAAAAGAACCTATGCTTCTGATGATGGGCTTATGCCAGACAAGACAGAAAAAGTAAAACAAAACAAAACCAAAACAGTCCACAAACACTTTAGGATAAAGACTCTTCTTCTTATTAGGTATCTTACAATAACAGTATCTCTAAAATGAAGATTGTCTTTTCTCAGAAGATCAAAAATGGGACTTGAATTTAGCCTTTTCACCTCACTGTTCTGCTCCTTACAGGGATAATAGATTCCTCTGCTATGTTAGTGAAAACAAGAGCCAGGAGCTGCTGTCCAAGATTTCTACCTGGCTGAGAGAGCAATCAAATTATGACAAACCTTTTATTAATGGTTCAGTGGGGCAACCTCTGGGCAGCAGATAATGAACTTCTGCCAGCACTGCCTGTCAGACTCTGAACAAATCTGAGCATAGGATGTGAAAAAAGGAAAGATTTGAAAAGAAGTACTATTTTTTTAAGACAGACACATGATGATAAGAAACATTAGTTGGAGATGCTTTTTTCTCAGAAAATATTTATGTACAGAGGAGGAAAATCAAAGAAAATTCAAAGGCATTTTTTTCTCTCACAGAACTGAAATTTGTTTTTATATCATTTATGTAATTGTTCATCTAAAGTGCTCCTTTTGCAAAACAAATGCATGGAAAAACTTAACCTTAGCAAATTATCTGGTAGGTAGTAATTAAATTGAAATTTCCATCAGTCTGGTGCTCTAATGGAACATTAAAAACTTGTTTTGGGACCGATATTTGAAGTTAAATACCAAAGGAAAACACTGAAACTGCATTCAGGCAGGTTTTTCCTCACTCTTCTCTCTCTATCCAGTGGTTTTGCCCTTTCTTAAATGAGTTTGCCCAGGGGCATCATCATCTCTGCTGAGGGTCTCAACTGAGCTCTGCAGGAGTCCTGTATAACCAGATCCTGCTTCTGAAGGTTTATAGTGAGATTTCATCCAAAGACTAGGGTATGAGCCAAACATGTCAAACCACCTGAAATACATCCACCTCAAACTTAATGGTTTTGAAAGCCGCTGTACAATCCATCACTTTGACAAACTGATTCTTATGTGCACTATAATGACTATGTATTACGAAGTACTGTTAAGCAGAATTTTAATACACTTTTTGGAAAGATGTGATACATAAACAGAGAGACACCAAAACAATGTTTTGTTCAATACTTAGAATTCATATCACTAACACAACTGAAAAAAATTTATTGAAAACATGAGCTGTGTTTGTAACCCCAAGGACAGTTGGAGTTTTAAATTATCCTGTAAGGTCAACAGAATTAATAATTACAGCTGTAACTATAGGTGATGAACTATAGTTAGGCCTTTTCTAAGTAATAGAAGTAGTCTATAGAAAAGCAAACCAAAGCTTTGCTACTAGTTGCAACAATAATTTTTTTTTGAAAGGGTGTCACATCCTACAGTTTTTTATGAATCCACATTAATTTTCTGTTCTTCAGTGATCTGTTATTTGGTCTGTACCTTGAGTATACAAATGGAAAGTCAGTTATGTGTACTTATTTCATACTGTTCATCTTTTCTCTCCTAGTTACTACTAAAGATCAATAATTTTCAGACAAGGCAAACAGAATGCCTAAGAAGACTCAAAACACTGACAGCATGACTTGTCCTTAAGATCACTTCAGAACCTCTCACAAGTGGTAGTCTTCCTGCGCACTGAAGAAAAACAACAATTTTAGCCTACTGGACAGCAAAGAACCCCATGGAATTGTCAAATGGTTTGAAAAGGTCCCCATGAGTTTTTTAATCACAGCCCAAAATAATCCCTTGAAAATACAAATTTTCTCTAACTTATTCATTGCTTCCACATTCCTTCAAGGCTGACTCTTAAGGGGACTCTTGAGAGTTCTATTTTCCAGTCAAACTGGCTTGTCTTAGGTTGAAAAGACAGGTATCTGCTGGGGAAAGCCGGAGCCTCCCTTGGAAACCCCTCCCTCCGAATTATTATAATTTTGAAATTAAACGGCTCTCAGGCGAGATATGGGGAAGGAATAACCGTCCTTTACTAGTGCGTACAACAGGATACAGAAATCCAACAACACCTGCAATAGTAACACCAGAGAAGCAGAGTCAGGGACCCCGTAGCAGAGACGGGAAAAGGATGGGGAAGGCTTTAGCTTCAAAAACCCCCTGGGCAGCCGATCCTGGGTGCTCCGGCAGGACTCCGAGGGGAAAGAAAGAAAACTCCAAGCTGGAACCCAGAGGTCCTGGGGCAGGGGGGGACGGACGAGGTGGGTCCGCAGCTCCGTAGCGGTCTCAGCAGGACGTCCCAGCAGCGCAGGGGTGTGAGCCACAGGGGGAAGCCGAAGCAGAAGCCGAAGCAGCAGCAGAAGCAGCAGCAGCAGAAGCAGCAGCAGCAGCCGAAACAGCAGCAGCTCTGTCCGGGTTAAAACGAACCTCCTTCCTCTCCACCACCCCCCTCTTCCCCCTAGGCCCGGCCAAACTCATTGTCTCCCAAAGCACTCATAAGCGCCAGCCATCAGGTTCCCCCGCAACAAATGGGAGAAAAATTCCACAAGAGAGAATACAAAGGAACAAAAGGAATAACACCCAACCCCCGACACTGGCTCCATTGACAAACTGATTTCATAAATCAGAGAAAGATTTTGCTTGGAAGGAGCTTTGAAGATTACCTAGGTGCCCCTGCCCTTGTCATCAGCACCTTCCACTTGATCAGGTTGCTCAGGTTGTAAATACCTCCGGGGACAAGGAGTCCACAACGTCCCTGGGCAATCTGTTCCTGTACCTCACCATTCTCACTGCAAAGAATTTCTTCTAATATCCAATCTAAACCTACTCTCCTTCAGTTGAAGGCCATTCCCCCTTATCCTGTCACTATATGATCCTGTGAAAATTTCCTCTCCAGCTCTCTTGTAGTGCCCTTTAAGTAGGGCAAGGTGGTATTAAGTCTTCCTCAAGCCTTCTCTGCTCCAGGATGAACAATCCCCAACTCCCAACTCTCTCAGCCTGTGTTCATAGGTGCCTCAGCCCTGTGAGATACCTCAGCCCTGTGATCACCCTAGTGATCCTCCTTGGACTCATTCAGACAGGTCTATGTCTTTCTTGTGTTGAGGATCTCAGAGCTGGATGCAGCACTCCAGCTGGGATCTCACAATAGCAGAGCAGAATCCCCTCCCTTACCCTGCTGGCCATGCTGCATTCCATGTAGCCTGGGATGGAATTGGCCTCCAGTAAGAAATTTTCCAGTGTACAGGAGATTAATCTAAGTGAACATTAAGCACTGGAACAAGTAAGTGTTAAACGAATAACTCTAATTTGAAATTTCCCACAGAAAATGAAGACAAATTCTAATAGTCTGAAGGGCACTGTCAAGAATTTTTATAAACCTACATAATGAAATGAGAAGTGGCAGCTCCTTAATAAATGTTTCTTTCACCGAGCAGTTTTGTACAGTGAGGATATTCCATGACACACTAAGACTTTGTGGTGTTTTTCCTTTCAATACCTTTTCCTTAGCTTCCTCTAAAAAAATCCATATAGATACATCATTAAGCAATGTGTCTATGACTGGTTTATAACTTGCCAAAACCCTAGATTTTTGTATTGCAGTTCTTTTTATATTAAAATGCATTTACTTACAAAATGAAGTAAAATGGAAAGATAAAACAGCATAGCAGATATAGTAAAGAAAAAGAGATGTTTAAAAAAAAAATCAGTGACTAGTTGCAAAAAATTATCAAATATATGATAGGCAAATGAATGCAATATGTTACATACACAGCTCAGCATACCTATGCCTGTGTTTAATTTGTTCTGTGCCTCTGATACTTAGCTGAGTATTCAGCTGTAACTGTGTAGACAGCTTGACTCTGGCTCTGACTTGTAAGGTTCTGAAACTTAATTGCTCTTGGGAAGGAGCAGAAGAAGATACGATCAGCTATCACTGGTCCAGAAATAACCTCATCTACCAGCGGCATGAATGCTTAACTTCAGCACAAAGAAAATTTATTTTTAAACAGTTGTATAAGCCATTTGGAAGTTCCACATAGTATTTATTTAACAGACAAATATCTAAAAGTTGGTAATTTGGAAAAGAAAATAAGATGTTTATTTGGAAGAGTAAAGTGAGTTTACAAGATGAAGCATAGACCTGCATGTTCTAATCAAGCAAAATAGCCGAAACTGCAACAATCATATTAGGAGATAAAGGAACAAATCAGTACTTCTACCACTAGAGTTGAGAAGTCACAAAACCTGACCAGCTCCATTCAGAGGCTAGCTGTTACTTAAGCAGAAAGCCACAGGGACTGTTTAGTACTTCCAAACTAAATCTCTGCTCTGGGAATAGGATTTTCTAGTACAGTATAGTATTGAGGTGGACAAAACAACAGCATGACATGTCCAGCCTTTCCTTGAGAGCCTACATAGTATAAAAGAGCACATGTGCCTTTTGGGTTTGGGGAAGGGCTTGGTGAGGACTAACCTGCAGTCACAGAGGTTGTAGGGCTGTGGAGGGCAACTAAAGATCACAACACTGTCCCAGTGAGCTGCCCAGACTTCAACTGTAATAAATTAAAGTTGTAAGACTTCCACCGAACTGGCTCGGCATTATCAGCAGTCAGGTTTTCTCCCATAACCTGCCAGTATCACTTTCCTGGTTTTCAAGTTCCTCAGCCATTACAATTGCTACATCTATTTTGCTTTTCCTAGACTTCAACTCTGCTCCAAAGGCTGGAAACATTCCAAAGATCTGGTGTCTTGTAGGTTCAATAAGTAATCAAGTTTCACCTAAGGCTTCCTTCTATTAACCAATTTTTTTTTTTTTTTTTGCATTTCACCTTTCTAGAAGGAACATTTTAGCCAAAAGCTTTGAGATTTAATTTGATGACATGAAAAACTGAAGAATAGCTCATTTCCTCTGATGCCTTATTCAGATGACGAACAAGTGCCCTAACTTTTGTGCTTTAGCTCAGATTAGGAGTGAGCTTTTGAATTCCTCCAAATCATCACTACTAAGAACATATCAGTTTGCATTTCAGAAAGGCTTTGAAGGGTATACACTGTAGTCTTCTTTCCAAAGCCATACTTGAAAACGCATTCTACTAGTGGGTCTTCAAGACTTGAAACTTTAGTTTCATCTTTGATCTTGCCATTGCAGAAGAGGACTACCATTTGAGGAAGTCCAGAAAAATACATACCAGAAGGGGGTTTTAATCATTGTCTTCCAGTGGCATTTAAAGACACTGCCACAGATAAATTTTTATATGTAGAAAAATTAATAGTTAGATCCAGTATTTGAATAAGTCTTTCATTATCATGAGACAGACTCAAGAACACACAAAAACCATAATGCACCATGAAGTAGAATGCTGTAATTAATCAGAGATGCCTTAACTTCTTATAAATGCATTTTTCAAGATATATATAATGACTTATTGATTAAAACCAATCCTAGGCAAAAAAGTAGTAATTCACCGGAGAACAAAAAAAAAAAAAATCAGGTAGTTTCCTATAAATATGCCATTTACAATATTTCTATTTACTCTTCAATGAATGAATCCTCCAGGATACTGTATAAATATGATGATACCAAGAGATAAAATGGTTACTGAAGCAATGTGCCTCTCATACACTAAGAGGAAAAAAAATCCAAAAAATCTGTATTAGGTTTTTAGCATTTGCAATCTCTTATGAACCTTAACAAACATAACAGACACTAGTCATTTTTAAGACTGAGATGTTTCTGCTTAGATATGAAAGCTAGATTTTTATATTGCAGCTCCATAGTAACCATAGTTATTGGTTTATCTTCACTTAGTGCTTGATCCAATAAAATAGCCTGCACATGAAATTCAAATTAGGCTGGCAGGAACACCCAGAAATCAGACAAAGGTAGTAAAAGATACTAACAGAGCAAACTCTAAATTGAAATAAGAATGGAAATAATCAAGAACTGAAATAGAAAATAAAGATTTTTTTTTTCTCTCACCCTCAGAGGGCAAATTATGACCAGAGAAGCATGCTAAAAGCTTATTTCACCACTGCACAGTTTCTGCACTGCTTATGACTCCATTCTGTAGTTTTCCATGTTGGATGAACAGTCTCAGAGCAGCCACTCAGGTCTGCAGGTGCTCTTTGTAAGGAGGACTGTGAGTCAGCTAGCTACACGGCAGAGCCAGGAGATGCGTCTGTTTATGAAGTCCTGGAAGGGCTGGCACTGGTCCTCTGGGCTCCTCTTAGTTGCAGGTTCTGAGTCAGCTGAAAGAACTACAAAAAAAGTCACCTGCTTCTCTACCTCTCCTTTTCTAATCTCAAATTAGTGCAAGATCCTACACTACCGCAGTCCAATGACAGTCTAATGATTGCAGAGAAAATTCACTTTGTACTGATGTTGCTTGTTTTGTGCAATCAGCAGACCTTCTACAAATGAAATTGATTTAGCTCCTCAGGTCTAAATTGCAGGATGTTGGGCAAAGGGGAACAGCTCACAGGAGACTGCAGCCAGACTCTTAACATATATTCTCTCTAGTGATATTTAGTACAACACAGTCTGATAGACTCTGACTCCTTTTTAGTCCATCTATGTATTTTCTCTACTGATTAAGGGTATTGGTCAAACCTGTTAGAAATTGTATCCATGACTTCCCCATGATGTTTTAAGGAAATCAAAACAAGAAATAATTAATAAAAAGGTAATTTATTTCACTGTAGCATTAGATAGAAAATTTAACTCACCTGGGTTCCCAAGGTAAGATGCAACTTTCTTTACAAGTCCTAATATGCAAGTCAGCAGTGACTCAAAGAACAAAGCCTAAAAAAACTGAACTGAAAAAAGCAAAGGGAATGAGGAAAAGGCTTCCAGTGCTAAAATATTCACCATTTTAGTTATATTCAGGGAGATGAGTAATTGAACTAAGGACTGAAATACAATAGCAGCTCTCCAGGAGAGAACAATTTTGTCCAGAAAGAGCTCTTGAAGGATGCGGACGTGAAAGTTTTCTCTTTTGCCATTATGTATATAATTTAGGGAAATCAAATGGATTTTGTATAAATAAATAATGTTACAACTCTGTCGGGAGTTGGGTGTTATTCCTTTTGTTCCTTTGAATTCTCTCCTGTGGAATTTTCTCCCATTTGTTGTGGGGGAACCTGATGGCTGGTGCTTATGAGTGCTTTGGGAGACAATGAGTTTGGCCGGGCCTAGGGGGAAGAGGGGGGTGGTGGAGAGGAAGGAGGTTCGTTTTAACCCGGACAGAGCTTCTGCTGCTTCTGCTGCTGCTGCTGCTTCTCCTTCTTCTCCCGTGGCTCACACCCCTGCCCTGCTGGGACGTCTTGCTGAGACCGCTACGGAGCTGCGGACCCACCTCGTCCATCCCCTGCCCCAGGACTTCTGCATTCCAGCTTGGAGTTTCTTTCTTTCCCCTCAGAGTCCTGCCGGAGCACCCAAGATCGGCTGCCCAGGGGGTTTGTGAAGCAAAAGCCTTCCCCCCCCATCCTCCTCCCGTTTCTGCCACGGGGTCCCTGACTCTCTTTCTCTATTGTTAATATCGCAGTTACTGTTGGATTTCTCTATCTTGTTGTACGCACTAGTAAAGGACGGTTATTCCTTCCCCATATCTCGCCTGAGAGCCGTTTAATTTAAAAATTATAATAATTCGGAGAGAGGGGGTTTACAAGGGAGGCTCCAGCCTTCCCTAGCAGATACCTGTCTTTTCAGCCTAAGACAAACTCATAAAATAATTATTTTATTCTGTTTAATTTATACTGACATTTCCACAGTGCAAAACATCATGACGTAGAACATCCACCCATACTGATATTATCAGATGGCAGGTCCATACACATCAAAACATTCTTGTTTAAGTTTCGTACCCCAGGGAAAGTGGCCAATAAACCTTTCAGGGAAAATACAGAATGTTTTACTAGAAAAGCAACATTAAGTTACAGAGCTTATCACCTGTTCTTCATTTTCATGTTTACCCCATGTTTACTTCCCTCTCTACTGGGCACAGTTATATTTGTCTGAAAATCATAATTGCGTTAAAGATAAGATTTATTAAATTTTCAGTGAAAACATTTTTTAAAAAAAACATGTTTCATGCTTTTAGTGATTGCCAGTTCAAACAATTCGTTGTAGGGAAGAGTGACAAATACAGATGCAGGATCCGTGCCTTTCTTCATACCAAGCTTGGTGTGGGAGATGTGGGGTATAAGGAACAAGGAATAGCTGCATTTTCAAAGATTCTGAGGTTAGGTATTCTTGCCCTACAATGCCTCTCACTCAGCAGTCTAAAGGGGGCAATTTTAGACATCACAGCAAATGAACAAGCCATCTCAGCCTTGAGCTACAAACAGATTTCATTACATTTGACTGTAGTTGCACTATAGCTGGATGAAATATTTCAAGCAATTTCTGAACACAGTCCATTTCTAAGCAGCATGATAAATTGAACTGGTTAACACTTAGTTCATTAATTCTTTATAAATACATAACAGATGTAATTTTAGGATCTGAATGAAAAATTTCATAGAGGTGTCCAATCTTATAAATCTTCTCATCACAAAACCACCTATAACCCTCACAGCAAGAAAATAAGTCACAAAAGAAAACCACAACTGGAGTTGCATTAGAAGAAATATTACACCAAAAATTCAAACTATAATGACACAGCAGATGATCATCTGTCTATTTTAGCTATCCAACTGTCTTTTTTTTTTTTTGCTCTCAGATCTGCCAATATCAGTTCATTTACATACATTTTTGAAACATGGGTGATTATTTGCAGTGCTCATTTTTATGTTGTGAACTAACTACCCAGATGTTAAACATTTCACTCATGGAACTTCCATGTCATTAGAAAGGAAACACAAAGGCAAAAGTACCTACTTTCTGCATTTTTGCACCACTAATATGAAGGTCAAATGTAGACATGACAAGGCAGACTTTGCCTTTTCCCTTATATTTTCTCTTTTTTTTCAATACAAGTTGAGAGACAGGATTCATGAAATACATGTAATAAAATAATCTGTATCTCTGAAACACCTGAAAGAGGAATAATTTTCAGTATGATAATCTCTAATCTTTCTGACTGTCACAGTACTAACTCAAAAGAAGCTGCTTCCCCCCCCACCCCCCAAATGGAATGAATATAACATCTCTAAAGAATGCACAAATATATTTGGGGCAATTATATTAGTTTTAACTTTTAAGAAATTTAAATTCATATTCTGGACAACAGATTTTCAACCAAATAACTATTATTTCAAATACTTTGGGTTTTTTTAAGGTTCCTTCCAATTTTCCAGAGCTTGCAAAAGAAGAAGCAACATTAGATGGTCAGGAGAAAGTCTACAGAAATGTTTCTTGAAGGAGGAAAGGAATACCCAATGTCATAGAATTATAGAATGGACTGAGCTGGATGAAACCTTAAAGATTATCAAGTTCCAAACCCCCTGCCGTGAGCAGCGACGCCTTCCGCTAGACCACGTTGTTCATAGCTCCATCCACCCAGCCTTAAACACTTCCAGGGGTAGGGCATTCACAGTTTCTATCCTTGGAACTAGGTTAATAATTTTAATTTTTCACTGAAAAAAATTCCAAAGTAGAAGTAATAAAGGAGTTGAACAGCAAACTGAACCAAGAGGTTCCAACACAATTATATCACCTGATACAGTTGCAATGCCTCAGAGGGACCAAATAGACATAGCTACAGAGGGATCTCAAGATGATGGAAGGAGGGAGCTGCTTAGTGGGATTGCAGACAAGGAGACTGAAAGATCAAAGTACAATTTTGAGAGTGTCAAGAAGCATGTCATTCTGGGAAAAAGATATACTAATAACACAAGAAAGTATTACAGATGTATTATTCCAGGTGTCCTGTTGTCAAATTAACTCCCTAGCTGACCTAGAGAGCACTAAGTGAGAGTTGTTTTTTTTTTAAACTACTGCGAAGTGAAAATCTAAGGTATACAAGTCAAAGTGCAGCAACCGTTTTAACCATTCACATTTTCAAACACAAAGAATAGTTAAGTAGCTGTTTTCTTAAGCAGTGCTCTTGACTGATGGGCTACATGGAATATCAGTCTATTTCTCTGTCTCTGGAAATAGAAATGTTTATTTTGCAGTTACTATGATTTCTAGCCTTCACAGCTGAAGTCTACAACTGATGCTTGCCCAAAATCAAATGTTTCTTTCTTTCTTTCTTTCTTTCTTTCTGGCTATCTCCTGAAATCTCTTATCGCATGGTCTTGTGAAATTTTATTATTCTCTCCTGTATTAAGAAAATACAATGGTAAAACATTGCTTTTTATATATGTGTGTATATATATATATATATATATATATATATATCTCCAGCTAATAGAAGCATGACAAATTTTAAATACAGAGAGAAATCCAAATAATTTTTCCTTGTCTAAATCCTTTTTCTGCTACACTATAACATAGTCCACTACTCAGCAAAATAAAAAATGTAATGAGCATTTCTACTGAGTCAACATGAGATTTTATTTAGAGATCTAAACACTCAGTCAGTAGTTGAACCCTTCTAAGCTGCCACAAGTACAGCTAACTGCATAGAAGCCAAAACTTTCATAGTCCTGGTCTTCAGCTATCTTGTCTCAGCCAAAAAAATTATACATATGACCTTGAGTAAATATTCAGATAGAAATTTCCGTTTTAGAAGAATAATTCTTTTTGGTAATTCATTCCATGCAGATCTATGGCTGACATACAAAATTAACTGCAAACCATTTACACACATTTCCACTGTCATTTGGAAGAAAAAAATAGAAATATGGTGATAATGGACTATTTCAAGATGCAGAATAAGGGATAGGGAAGGAACGTTTAGTTTAACTGCATTGAAAAAACACTTTAAAGCTATATAACATGTGAAACCGAAAAATTTTATAATATTAGCTGATCCGTGATATAGGGTATAGTATAAATAATACTTGTCAGAGACTTCTAAGTGCCCACACTTTCTTCAAAACATATTATTGTATCAGTTTTTACAGTTAGTATTCTTATGGTTGTGGGGGCACCTAGTGGCAAACTAAACATATTTATATATAAAGTAGCGGATTATCAATTATCAGAAACCTGTTATATTTTCAGAGAACTATTCTCTTGCTTGAATAAAAAACACTTTTTGCATAAGATTGAGTTCAACACAAAGCAACATTAAGAAATAACAGCTGGACATAGCACACTGGCAATTTCACTGACTCCCCTCCCTTCCCTCCTCCTGTCTGATACGTGTCTAAAGGGGTGAAAAGTAGACTTTGAAAATAAAATCCCTTTTTATCCTGTATGCTCTGTCAGAATTCATTACTCTGTGAGCAGCTTCTCTTAGATGTTTCACATGGGAAGGGTTTAATGTTTAATGCTAAAATTACTTATTTGAAGATATTTCGTGCTACACTGGATTTTGATTTAGCAGAGGGATATGACAGAGCAGTGAAATCACAATACAAGCAGAACATAGCAATTCAACATACAGTAAGACCACAATGCAAATATGATTCCTATTACTGGTCCCTGTGTGTTTGTTATGACGGCATTGGGTATCCTCAGTCACCAGGAGAGAATATTTATATTGAATCCACCTTAAGCCTATTTCTATCTAAGTTCATTTTGTTGCCTGTCTATTTTTATACCCTTTTGAGCAATTTACACCCTTCCACCATGATAGTCAGGCTAGCTCAGGAAAGCACTCACATTCTTCATTAACTTGAGAAGTAAATAAAATAGAGTAAACAATTACACAACCAGTTGATCCTTTCAAAAGGTACAGCCAGCTAATCTAAACCAAAGTCTACCCTCCAGTCCTCCTCAAGCTGACCTAAAATCAGCTTCCTTTGAAATAGCTGTTGTCACTCCTTGCTTTCTTTCCTGAGCTACATGAGCCAATTGCCTGCACCCACCTCATCTGAGCAGTCTTCCCCAGCAGCATGATTGTTGTTCAGTCACAGCACCATTTCTCTTTCCTTGCCTCCATCAGGAGGGGACCATGCAGGGGAAGATTTCCAATTATGTCAAAGCCGTGCTCAGATACCACAGGAGATACCTGAAAATACAGTTTTCTCTTTCATTCCAAGACATGCAACATAATATATGCAGTAGGTACAAAGGTCAGGAGTTTTTCATTTGCATAAGTTTCCTAAAATTGGATACCTTGGCCATCACACACACAAAAAAAAAAAAAAATCAACAAAAACAAACACCACAACACTTAAGCCAAAACAAAAAACATATTTTAAAATATTTCCTCATTTCAAAAATCAAAGCTTTTATATGAACAGTGAATGCCTCTGTGGAGGTTTTATGGTTTGTGTCATCTATTCAAATTCTACATGCAGCTTTCCAATAAACCTCCTCAGTTGTCTTCCTTAAGGCTTTCTCCCTCATCAGTTGAGCAGATTTATCTGTAAAATTGTTTTTCCTTTCTTCATTTCTGTCCAAGGCCCATATGAAGAAAAACAGGCACGAAGTCTGGCTAAGCCTTCATTCTACAGGGGAAAATCCCAGTGTTCCCAGAGATGCACATACAAGGATGTTTTACTTGCTCCTCACAGAATCCTTGGCAGTAAGTTTTGTCCTACACTTTATTTGATGGCACATTCTGGATGCCAAAGACACTGACATTCTGATTATTAATATTTTACTACTCAGAAGCCTCATGCTCAAGCCTTGTAACTACAGCACTAATTCACAAATGCCAGCTTTAACTAGATTTATTTGTTTGGATTAGTTTGGGAGTTTTTTGCCTTTTTTTTTTTTCAACCTAGATATATCCAGCAGCAAGTGACATCTCCATACCATCTCCACTGGGCTGTGCAGATCCTGAACAGTCTTCAAGGCTGGTAACAGGCAGTGCAGCTCCTCTCTAGAGAACTGGAGAAACAAACAAAGAAAGCAGATTTTTCCATAGGACTACAACACAGTTTTATCACATCTAGAAAGAGGAAAGACAAGGTAAATTTACAGTCTAAGTCCAAATACATACCTATCTTTTGATCCTGTACTTGTGCCTCACAGGGTCCACCTCCAGAAATCAGATCTTTCCCCCAGACTCAGTAACCACCTCCCAGCAGCCACAGAGCTCTCTGACTGTTCAACCTGTGCCTCTCAAGAAAGAAAGAACGCTGATCCTGCTATCCTCAACAACCTCATGTAACTCAGTCACCAACATAATTTTGACTAACAACTCTTATCAGCTGGATCTCATTATCATCAGCTACAAAGAAAGTTAACTGAACTCATTATAGACAGCAGATAAGAATAACTTGTTCATCCTTATGTCGGGATACAGAAATGCTATGCAATTCTATTGCTGTATTAAGTTTCTTTCTCTATAAAACTGCACATTTTGACATGTCTCACTCAAGCTAGCAAAATTTTTTATGTGCAGAAATGGATTATTTTGTTCAAATTATTCTATCAAAGCTATCTCTCACCATTACACTGAAGCATTATAAAGTAGGAATAAAATAGCACAGAGTGAACTGCCCTCTTAATCTCTGGCGTATGGTCTTGCAACTTGATCCAGGACTTTTCTAGAAAAACGAACTGCATTCAAGACTGCCTAAAATCACTAAGTCAATCTTTTCCAGCCCATATTAGGAGAGCAAAAGTGGTAAACCTATTAACATAAACAAACACAGGAAGAGGTTAGTCAATTAGTCAACCTGATTTTCAGTGTTTATACAGCTGTAAGGCAGTAATTTCCATGCATGGATGAAATAACTAAGATATGCTCAGCCAGAGAGGGATGGCCATAAATGTACAAAATACAAATATTTGTGTGAAAGTTTTGCTATAGTTTATATATATAAAGACAGTGCATTGCCTCATCTGTAGCAATTAAACTGTTTTTATTGTATCGTACTGTAGTGCTGAAAAGATAGCATTGCTCTCAAAGTGATCTGAAAGATACTTATACAATTAAGTATTAGAATTAACTCCTTCCCAGATTATTTGAATCAAAGGGATATCTTTTCACAATGGCAACAGTAAAGGGAAGTATTATTTTTACCTATTACCTATGTACAAGTGTGAAAAATCACAGGAAATGAAAATTATAAAACAAAACTTAGAAAATTTACTGACATACCACAGAAATGTCAAATGTATCTGTGTATCTCTCTATCCAATATTGCTAAAAAGTGTTTTGTCATTGTCATCTTTTCATCTTTATTTGTCCATATCAAGATATCCTTTCCCTGTTTAAGTGATGTATCTCCTGCATACCCTCTGTTTTGTCCTCATGCAGCAGTCTTATCATTACAATACAAAAAGCATACAGGCTAAAGTTGACTTTCATCACCCAAAACTAGGATACCATGATTTTTGAAGACCACAGACAAGGTATTCTGGTAAGACTTATTTTCAGCACTGAGGAGTTATTCTGGGGCATTCGATCACACATGGACCAGGTCATGTCCTAAAATGCCTTCAAACAGATGATAGAACTTCACTTTTCTCTCATTAATAGTCATCTGTACTTATTGTTATTCCAGCAAGTCCATCTAAGTTCACCCATATCAGAACATGATAAGTACTGTCTAGGTTAGGGAATGTGTCCACCTAACACAGTATTCTGTCTCAGACAACAGCAACAGGAGATTTCAGGGAAGGAGACAAGCCTGAAAACTTTCTTATGTCTGCTTCCTCTCTACTTTCCCAGAACCCACAACTAATATATTTATGATACTAGTGGATGCATGCTTACCTAATCTCTTATTTTCCATTAGAATAACTCTTTTCTATAAATCTGCTTAATTTATTTTTTTAAACTGATGAAGGCCCTCTGCTTCTATGACCTTCTGTAGTAGCAACATTCAGGAGATCACTGCCTCATGTATAAAGAGTTGCTTTTTTCTATCTGTTCAAATCAACCTCTTCTAGTTTAAATGCCCTCTAATTCTTTTATTGTGAGTCTTAGAGAATAACATCTCCAAATTCAACTTCTTTCTCAGCCTTCTCTGAACTTCTCTAAACTGAGGTCCCTCTCTTTCCTAATTGCCTTTTTCTAACTGTTCTTGTCCCCTTACAGAATTTCAGTTTTGTCTTGATCTTCATGAATTCCTTGAATACATGATACTCAATAGCTTGCTGACCGTTTTGACTGCTGCTGCATTTTAAGACAATGATTTCAGATAACTGTTCAAAATGGCCCTAAGATATTTTTACTTTGTTGTAATATTTCTCTTTTGAAGCCGTGTTGAGGATTACTATGCTCTTACCCAGCTCTACATTGATTATGTTAGCTATCAATACATGGGACATAGCTGATCACATCAAGGCGACAGGAACAGGCTAATGTGAGTCATTCTGGACCTTCACCAATACATGTTCCCAGTGCAAACTGCCCATTTCTCGGGTCTTTGTTCTCGCCCAGGCATAAGAAGGCTTCATCCCTTTGTAATGGTCTTTCTAAGCCTGTTCACGGCTTTTTTGCATTGCCTTGAGAGGCAGGCACACAGCAAGCCTTCAGATATTTTCCTCTAGCAAATTTGCCAACTGCTCTTCCAAAGTGTAGGACTGCTACCAGAGAATCATCCTGTGCTCCCAGGAGGCATATGCTCCCTGAGTTCTCCTGTACTTCAAGGAATTCTTCCTTCTGTCCCTGCTGAGCAAAGCTTCTGTGCAGACTGCCTGGCTATCTGTGGTTTCATCATCACTCAGCTACTGCTTTTCATCATTGTCTGAACAAGCTTAATATTTCCCCTTAGAGGATTCATTAACTCAGAGACAGGGGAGCCTAGTTCCAGCTATCAGTCCTTATTTAAACATCTGCCAAAAATTGATCACAGCTTTGCCATTTAAACTAATCATTAAATAGTTAACATAATTAACAGAGATATGAGCAATACAGCCTGAAGATGAGCTGACATTTTAGTTTTTATACGTTCCTTTCTGGGCTGAGTTAAGCAGTGCCCACAATCAGCCTGCCCCACTTTGAAGTGACTTTCAGACTAACATGGTTCACTCAGTAAGGTTTGTCTATGTGATCTTAAAATAAGTGTTGAAAGTTTCCTCAGGATTTATGTCAACCTGGGGCCAGCCATCAGTTTCTGCCTTCCCTTCTCCCACCAACACAGACCTTTTTAAATCAGTAGATACCTGAAATCCATCAAGCTGCAAGTCTGTAAGCCTGTGTGACACATTGTCTTCTTATAGCACCTTGTCCTTCTGGCGTTGTGCATGTATGGAAAAGGCCAGGATGTAAGATGCAGAAAGTGAATTTGCAAAGATAGAGGAATATTATTTCAGGGAAGAAGTACTGAATGTGCACTAAAATCCCTTTGATTTAAGCGCATTGTGAGAGAATAGGTAGGGTCACAGAAAACCACTCTCAACAGTGCAGCCTAGGAGCAGAAGATGAAAATTCTCCTAACAAAAGATGCTATCTCAAGGAAGTTTTTGTAAATGCAGACCAGTGGAAGATTACAAAACTGACACAGACATGTTTTAATAGAAAAGGATTAGAAATATCAGGTTGGCCAAAGCACATAGTCACATCCAGAGGAGAAAAGTCTGCAGTCAGCCTTTAAAAAGATGCGTATGTGTCAGACAGAGAAAGAACATGCTTCCAATTTCTTGCTTATAATCTGTTTCTGTCAAAAACTTCAACACATAGATGGATAGTTACTGGGTTGCAAATGAAGACAAAGGGCAAGAGTTGCCTAAATTTGGAATCGCCTGACATGTTCCCAGGGTACATTTTATAAAATTTGTGTGATGTTTTCTGTTGACTAAATCTTCCACTGATTTTTCTTGCCCCACTGAAAGGGAAGTAATCTGCTATGAGGAAGTCAAGGCAAAATACTGTTCCCTAGGTCCTTGATCTGATGACATTTAACTCCATCCCTACATGCTTTCCTAACTCTAGTACTGAGAACTAGTAAAAATGATACAGTTTAAACCTGCATATATGCATGTAGTGTTAGATTTATGCCGTTGTTTGAAACATTTAAAGTCTAATTGAAATTATATTATTCATAGATGTTTAAAGGGAAACACATAACCTTAATTTGAAAGTACTTTAGGAAAAAAATTTGTCATCTTAAGAATGTAATTTTCACTAATTTAGGTAAAGAGAGAAGCAGGAAGTGAAGAAAAATAAGTGGTTATTTTTTCCAGTAAACATTACATTTTTGAGGAAAAATAAACCAACCATGTTTAAGATTTTTTTTAGTTTTTTAAATAGTAAAAAATAGATTATTTAATTTTGTTTTAAATTGATTTTGATCTTGATTGATTATTAAAGTCTTACGGTTTATTTTGTTCAAATATATAATTTCATCATGAAACAAAACTTATTAACAAAGCCCTGAATCCTGCAAAGATTTATGTACATGCTTACAGTTACAATATTTGGCTATTCTCATTGACTTTGATAAACTTTTTCAATATCCAGGATTTTCTGTGTTTACACACAATATATATTTTGGTGTGTGAATGTAAACTTTCTCTTACATTTTTTAATTTTCTGCCTCTCTCCAGTGTTAATCTTTCCAGTTCTGAAGCTGAGTAAGTCTGTGCATCACTTTTTTCCTGCCCCCTAAAACATTTCCAGAAGAACTAATGTGAATCGGACAAACAGCAGACAAACAAAAGATAACTTCTCTAACACTGACAATGATCCAAGAATACTGCTAGCAATACCTGTAGGATTAAATAATACCTTTGTACATTCAGTACATTCAGTAGCCTTATCATTCTCTCTCAGACCTAAAGCTGCAGCCTCCTTAGTTTTTTATAAAACAACTACAAAACCAAGCACAAAGATTTTTGTCCTGACTTTTGAAGTAAGATATGGATCTATGGTAGTTAAATATATCTATTATATATACACCTCATAAAATCAGTAGATTTTAGTTCAGTTTAAATCAAATCAATTAAGACTGTATTACAAGTAGATTGGATTGCAAGCAGTGCTTGAACAATGCTCTCAGTCACATAGTGTGATTCTTGGGTTGTCCTGTGTGGAGCCAGGTGCTGGACTCAATGATCCTGATGGGTCCCTTCCAACTCAGTACATTCTGTGTCTCTACATTTCTATTTTTTTCTAATTATTGGTTAGACATGCAAATTCCTTATTTTTTATGCATAGTACACAAAGCATCTCATACAGAACAGATAAGGCAGTTGAAAGATTCTCTCTTTAAATGTACACGATCAAAATTATAAATGTTTAAGAGCAAGAACATGAATTCTTTTTAAGGATTTCCTTAATGAAGTTCCATTTAAAGACTTTTTACCACTTCTGTATTGAGAAGCTTGCTTTTGTCTTGTTTTTAAGTGATCAGTACAAAAATACAAGCAGTTGAAAATAAAACCAGATTTTATAATATCGTACCTCTTGTATTTTTTACTATTCAGGTAATCATTCTGTATCTTACCTTCTCATCATTCAAACATCTCCTGCATAACAATAGTAACACCACCCTAAAGATCCACGCTGATAGTTGGGTTTGTCTTCTACTTAGTTAAAGACATTTTCTTCTTTTTTTCATTTTCATACTATATTTTATTTCATTGACAATGAGCGATTTCTAGCACACGTTGTCTTCTTCAAGAAAGAAGGGGTACTATAACTGAGTCATTTCTGACAGTGAAAACTTCCTAAGAGAAAGTCTCTTCACTAGCCATCAGTCTTATTAACGTTCTTTGTGGGTTACTTATAAATGAGGAAAGTCAGGCAGAACCATGGATGTTACTGTAACTATCCTCAGCCACTGCAATGGATCTCATAACAGTATCAGTTAAACTAATTTTTAGGAATTTGCACTGCTGCAGTGAGTTTTGGTCGAGTTCAGGCTACAACATAACGATAACTAGATGTTTATTTCCATCACTAGCCCTACATACACACTGTGGGATCTGAGCATAAACTTCAGCTTAGTAAGAACAGCTGAAATTCAATCCAACAAGATGGGCAGAGTCATAGCAGCAGTAGTCACAGTCATATCAGTAGTTCTCCAGAGCTTGGATTTATATCTGCCTAATTATTTTCAGTAGATATTCAGGCTGAAATATAGCAAATTGAAATGAGGTAACAGTTGTTGTGCTCTGCAAGTTGCCCTTTATATGCTTTGAACATGGTCTCTGATGCCAGTTAAAAAGTGCTACTAATGCCTAAACAGGAAGGCATCCAAAACAGCCAGGGTTACTTTCTCAGTATGGTAGTTTGGTCACCTTGGACATAATGAAGAGACTTAACCTCTAAGATTATGATTACTACTAGCATCTGCAGGGAAGAGACAAGAGTCATAGTTCTTCATTTGCTGTATGAAAAATTGAAATGGTGTAAACACTTCTAAAATAGTAAATTATTGCTTCTCATTTTTATTTCAAATTGTATTGCAGTGACTTAGAGATATAAGAAATCATTCTGCTTCAACAGGCTGGTTTATAACTGTCTATTTTATCTGGAGTATTGTATCTGTGAAGTAATTGTAAGAGAATAAAGCAGGAATAAAGGCCCAGAGGAGGTTTAGGAGGTTTCTTTTTATTTACTTCAGTAGCATTTGACAATTCATTGGAATGCTTTTTTATGTACTAGACTTTGCAGACCACGTCAAGGCAGTTTGCAAACATCTCATTTTTTATTTAGACAATGTGTGCTTAATGACTTTAGTGTCTGAAGTTTCATCTGAATTAAATTTTGTGTAATGCCAGCCTTGGTTTCATTTCATTTGGAATCTGGCAGAGAAGAAGTCACAGAGGGGAAAACAGCAAAACCTCACATTCTTGGTTTATGTCCTTTCTCCCAGCCACATTTGAAGCAGACCGTGAATTAATTATGAGTCCATATGAAGCCAATGACTTGGTGACTGAGGTTTTTTTCACATGTTCTGATGTTTTAATACAATATTATACTCTATAATTGTATTTCACTTGTTTTTGCTTACATCCAGAGTTGCAAAGATCTATGGATATATGTTTCTCAGGGGTTTTTTAAACAGATGAGTTATCCAAATGTAGTTAATTTTAGGACTAAATATGTTCATTTGGTGCACATTCAAGCAGTTGCTCTGAAAAAAACAAAATTAATAATACCAAAGGGGAATGCTGAATAGCTTATTTAGATCTAAAAATTGCCATTCCCCTGTAGGTCCAAATGAGCTATGGGAATTAATATTTTTTTTATCTCTGGAAATAAATAGGGACCTGTGACATTAGTTATGGATATGTCTTTATGGAAAGTATGGATCAAAAGAGTATATGCAAATAATTATACAGCAAATATATTCAATACCATCTCAGAAACAAATGTTAATCACGCTGTAACTTCACAAGACAGCAGAAAATATTTAGAAAGTTACTGTTAAAAAAGAACATGAATCATTGAATAAATTATCACAGTGCTACAATGTTTGTTACAATACAGAGAAGTACTGGAGACCTGTGTCCAAACGCTCAGATGCAGGTTACCTGCTTAGTATACAAGTCAATTTACTCAGAAGGGTTTCAACAATCTTATAAGTAACTTCCTTATGACTCACCAAAACGTCTTCTAAAAGAGGTAGCAACAACCTTACAAAGCCTAACAGAAAGATTATTGAGTTTACGTGGGATATCATCATGTCCCTGCAAAATCAGACACTACTCAGTTTCTCTACCTGGTCTCACACAGACAGTTCCTCCCAGGTGCACTCTGATACTGCAAGTCTCTGCACAGAGCTTCAGCTGATAGAGCACAGCTATACGGCCAAGGCTTAGATCTGACAAGCATATTGTAGTTAAGATGAAGGAAAGTTAGTGAGCTTAAGTCACTTCAGATAATAAAATTAAAAAGGGAGTGTACTTACTGAGATAGTGAGTGGCTGAAGGATTCAGGAGGAAAAATACTCACATGAAAGGATATAAAGCTCTTCAGTTGTGTTTCTCCCGTTTTCATTGTCCATAGTAAAAGACTCCAAACAAAAGTGGCCTAGTGAGTTGAAATACAGCTAAGATCCTATCACAAACCGTGTAGGAATTCAAGACTTAGCAAGCATTTGGATTTGATGTAAGCTAAGTGTAATATTTGATATCTTGTCATACTGAGGAGGTAAGACTACATGATTATGACATCCTTTTTGAGCTTAACTTCTTAAATTTAGGTTCTCTCTCAAGGAAAGGATAGCTTTGATTTTTAAAGAGAAGCACTAGTAACATTAGAATGCCACAATGCTAAAAGTAGCATCTTGCCCAGCCTGTCAAAGACCATGCAGCAGAGGACAAAGAAGAGCTGTGTGAATAGATGCCATGAAAATACAGGATTGTGCTTGATGGTGGTATGAAAGAAAATTACACTGAAAAATGCCTTAACTGTCTGAAATAAAGAGGATTGTTAATCCAAGTTTAAAATATGTCTGTGTATTATCTTCGAAAAACAACATGCCAGAAGATTCAGCTCACAATGATAACAGCCTAGAAAATGTTTAGGTGGCCTCATATGGCAGGATTGAAGGGGGCAAAATATTTCATTTTTTGGCCAAAAAAACCTTCCTGGTTGACATATTTGATTTTGTCAAGAAGCTTTGGAAGTGAAAATGAGCCTCCTACAAATTCAAACTCTCAAATGTTTGAATCTAAAAAGTTTAGAAGTGAGCTGGAAAGAACTTCTTATGAAGGAGTTTTCAGAAGCACAGAGATGGGACAGCAAAGAACTCAGCAATTTATGAGAAAAATACTAAAATAAAAGGGTGAAATCTTCAAGGGGAGAAAAAAATAAAAGCAGAGAAAAAGACAGCAATTCAACATGAATAATTAGGCTATACAAAAGGGCCTACACCTCCCCCACTTGAGAGGCAAGTGCTGGATTAGCAGACTCTCTTTATTGGATGTGGTGAGTTATTAATACTCAGCCTCCTAGCCAATTAATCTTAGCTATCTCGCGCTCTCTCTTGTTGAACCACCAATAAGCAATTGCTGCAGATCCTCTTTGTGACTGGTAAAAGATCCCAAATTGACTCAAAGTGAGTGGAAAAAGAACTCTCAGCAGTCCTGCTATAACTTATTTTCTCACAAGCTAAGTTAACTCTGCACTACTTAAAAAAATATGAGATAACAAAGCCATATTGTCCACATCCCTTTTTTTCAGGTGTTGAGAAATAATCTAAGAAGAAGTTTGTAGCATACTGTCACTACATTATCCTCCTACAGTAGTAAGGCTTTGAAAATTGATTGATTAGCTCTCATCAGCTCATTCAGAGTGCTGAAAAATGCTAGTGGATTACTTTCTAGATAAGATTCTACTTTCTGAAATTTAAACAGAATCATGTCTTTTGCCAAAGAACCTTCTGACTTCAGCACCAAAGCTCCATGGAGTTAATAGATATTAGATGTATTTATTGTTTCCCACCAGCTCTAGGTTTGGGCTCCAACTAAACTCGTAATTTTTAAATTTACTTTCCGAAGTTCTTAAGCCACAAGTCTCCCAACACATGGTATAAAGATACTCATCAGCCATCATAATCTACTCCAAAACCCTATAGTTTAGGATTTTGAGTGTGTATAATTACTGGCATGTGCAGACTGGCTTACTGGGCCCCTGATGGGGAGATGTATGAGGAGAGGCTGAGGTCACTTGGTCAGTTCAGCCTGGACGAGACTGAGGGGAGACCTCATTTTACAACTTCGTCATGAGAGAACAAGAAGGGGCAGACTCTGATCTCTTCTCTGTGATGCCCAGTGACAGGACCCAAGAGAATGGCCTGAAGTTGTGTCAGGGGAGGTTTAGGTTGGATATTAGAAAAAGATTTTTCACCCAAAGGGTAGTTGGGCACTGGAACAGGCTCCCCAGGGAAGTGGTCACTCAGCACCGCCTGAGAGAGTTAAGAAGCATTTGGACAATACCCTTGGACATGTGATTGACTCTTGGGGATGGTCCTGTGCAGGGTCAGGAGCTGGATTCAAGAATCCTTGTGGGTCCCTTCCAACTTGGCATATTCTGTGATTCTTTTGGACATAGAACAACTGAGAGGTTTTGCTAATTTTAAGGACAAGCTACCAACACTAAGACAAATATATATAGTACACATTAAAACACACACAGATAAAAATGTCTTAAGTAGTATTAAAAGTCTTCTTACTTCAAATTGCAAAACCATGAAGGTAAAATTAACAAACAAACAACCCCTCCTCCCAAAAAAAAAGCAAAAAACCCCAAACAACAAAAAACCCCACAAAAACAAGTCAACCCTCTCTATTTCATAGAAATCTTCAATATTTATTACAAATTGGTAAGATTGAATCACTTGGGGAATCAATAATTAATTAGTAGAAATGTTTCAGATATCTTATAAATATCAAAGGCTTTTAATAATTACTTTACAAATCCAGATCAGCAGAAATCATGAAGGCTTTAAACATTGTGGGAGGTGGAAACAAGCTAAGAAGCTGAAAACTATAAAAATTATCAAAAATGAATCAAATACTTTTTGATCTTATGCTGTAGCCTTGTTATGGTGAAGATTAATACTAAAAGCATGATCCAGCATGGATCTTTTGATGCTCACTACAATTAACAACAAAGCTTTTGCCAGCTTTAATGATCCAGAACCAGACCCATAGAAATGTCACAGTATCGATCATATACAGTTCAAGTATCAATAACAGCATTTCAAAGCAAGGAAGCCAGCAGTTGCCATAAGAAAGCAAACTTGCTTTTGAATCTTACAAGAAAACACATAAATTATTTCCAAAGTACCATTTTATGTGAGCAAATTAATAAAACTCTGGAGAACTAAGTTCAACTCTAAAAACCAAAAACCTCCCCACTCCATCCCAGGAGACTGAAAAAAACCGCAATAAACCACACCATATATTCTTAAAGAAAAGCCCACTGTTTCTACTTTAGAGTCAATGTTAGCCACTTCTAACTGTGAAAAAAAAGGCATTAAAAAGACATTTAAATTAGACAATATTACTGATTCCCTAGTTCTGACAGTTGTCCTGCAAGCACAGTATATCTATGAAGATTTTTTTTAACTCAATGCAAAAATAGTTTTCCTTTTAATTTGACTACTGTATAAATGCTGTGAAATTTTCTCTTGCAATTCTTGATACTGATGTTTACATAATGACAAACAAAAATCCCCAAACATTGAAGTAGAAAATCTTGTCCAAATTTTAATCATTTTATTTAAAACTAAAATGGAATGATCTTTAACGTCCCCAACCCAAACCATTCCATGTTTCTACAAAAAGTAAGCATGTATTGCCCCATTACTCTCTCATTGGCAGAAGACAGAGAATAAATTGCAAATAATCAGTTCATTGCTAAGTATGTGATTTCTTGTATAATATAGATATGAAAAATTCCTGTGAAGCTGTGATGGCAGGAATGGATAACAGATTGATTTGCACCAGAACCAGATAACAAACAGATCCTGAAGAACCAAAGCCATTATCATCAGCTATCCTTCAGAAGTCATTAAAATCCTATGCTCTATCTCAAATCAAACAAAACACAAGGATATAAGTCTCCTGGTGTTTTGCGTTACTTGCATTTTTTTTCAGACATCCAAGAGCATAAGCTATGAGACTTCTGAAAAGACAAGTATTCCTCAGATAAATCATACATGGTAGTAAGTTCAGCACTAAGTTCACTTTGATCCGTGCATACTTGGCAAAATCTGAAACATCAGACATACTCAGCATGCAATAAAGAATCTCTCAGAAACTGTGTAGTATATCTATTCCCAGCATATAAACACCTCCAGTCAGTAGTCAAAAGGATTAAAATAGCTGGGGGAAAAGAAGGGGGCTGGTAACAAGTGCAATGAGGTGCAGAGATACAGAAGTTTGGGCATTTATTCTAACCAGGACAATGTGGTCTTTTTGTCACTTTATTCCGTTGCCAAAAAACCTCATTACTATCTTGTTACAAAAAAAACATATCCTATTACAAAAGCAAGCAATTATATATCACTTCTTTGATTGCAAGAGGAGAGGGTAAAAGCATTTTTCTCTACCACATACCATTACACCTCAGTAGTTTCAATTTACACCTAATATTTGGAGTTTATCTACATTTCTTCATGCAAAATTTGTAAGGTGTTAATAAATGGACATATGATTTAGACTGCATGCTGTAGTCTGCCATGTTTAGTTAAGAAGTGATGCAATTAACTATAGTATCTGGCATAGATTCATCCTGTGAATTTATTAGGAGGAAGAAGAAGAAGAAGAAGAAGAAGAGAAAATAGAGCTAAACTAAAGCGGCTGGACAGAAAGAAAAATCAATCCTGGTCATATAACAGCAGTAGAACAGGATGGCTCCAACTCTGATTATTCAGGAAAGCCTCAGTCTTTGGCCTACCCTAATTCACCATCAATACTAATGGAGAAATGAGCACACTAAGATGTTCACTGCATCAATGCATTTAAGAGGTAGCATTTGACAGTGGAATTCCTGCTAGCATCCCCCCACGGCTACTATTTCTTGATGAGAAAAAAATCACTCTGTTGTAGATCTATGTCCTGGATCTATTCCTATTCTCCACAAGAATACGTGGGTTGTCCCTACGTGGTATAGCGAGAACTGAATCTTTTGCCTGAGCTGTCTCTATTTCACCAAAGAGGATGTATTGTGTTGATCACCTATTCATTAGATGGTTTCGGTTTTCTTCACTCCTACCGATTTCCACTTCTATTTTTTCTCCATCTGTATTTTGTAATAGGTCAAACACAAGCATCCTACTTTTTTATTTCCCCATAATTCATTAATGCTAACACTTTTATTTCTAGCACATTTCTTTGCCCACTGTGGATACCATGCAGTGAAAATCAGAGTTTTAATCTTCTTAAATTCTCAAGCTGATATTATAAATAGCATTCTGCTCATGAGTGATTCATTCATACAGCAAAGGCTGGCTGGCCAGAAAGTAATATAATTGCAATGATTGCCTGCGAGACCTCAAGAGGCAGAACCTCACAAGACCTGAGATTTTAAACTCATGAAAGATACAGCTGAGTCTTGCATGAGAAGATCAGGCAAGGCCAGAGAGGATTTGCCACAAAAGAAATGTCCTGATTGTTGCTGAACAGTTTTCTTTTGGTAAAATGAAGAATATTTCTCATTTATTAAGTTCTGAAGTTATGATGACAGCATAAATTTGCCAAAAGTTGGGTACAATAATGCTTTCTCTACTTCAGTACAGAGTATCAAGGGGGAAGGATAGTGAGAAAGAGTAAAACTTTGACCACTACTTAGCATCTTAAAGTAAGTGATTATAATAGTAGGATATGTTTGCATTCAATGACCACAAAGTATAAATAAATAATTATATTCTGTTTATTCTGTTTTATTTTATAGCTAATCTATTGTTTGTTCTAGCTTTTCATCTTCTTTCAGAAAAAAAACAGCCCGCAAAAGAAATGGACAAATATATTTTTGGATTTTGGCTACCATCTTGTGTAAGATACTGTTTTGACTGCAAAGAAACTTGTAGAACAAAGGAAGAACAAGAGTCTGACAAAATATCAAAGTTTCTATTAACGTTGTGAAAAAAAATAGGCAAGCAACTGCAAGGGAAAAAAGACCCCAAACTCCTTTATATAATTCTGTCTTCTGTTCCTAAGTCACAGTAAGTACTTATTATTTTCAAAGAACACACAGAGCTCCTCAATCTCAGAATGCATTTCCAGGAAAAGCTCTTTAAAACCTCTAGTTCATCTGAAAGCTGAATACAAAAAGCAATCCACAGTACCAAGAAAGAGAATATACTTCCAACTTCTGTAATAGGTACAGAATTTATGCTGCTGCTTTCTGGGCATTTCACACCTAATCAGATTCCCATCCAGCTGTTCCTGAGGACTTTCCCCAATATATTTTCACTGCATCTACATGACATCTCATATGCCTGTTTATGCTTGGAGTGTGTCTAAAGAAGATATTACCAAAGGGTCAGGCAGTACATAACTCAATATGATATGAGTTATCTTGTGGATTTTTCCCCCAAGGTGAGTCTTCTTCAGCTATTTTGACTCCAGCATTTCCCAAATAACTTCTGTGCTTCATGCTTGGTCCCTACTTGGCCCACACCTGGCATTTCGGTTATCTTGGCTACACTTCGATTAACAGGACTATATTGTGGGGTTTTTTTCAGAAATGAGGCTGAATTTTCATGACTTCTCACTCCTCACAGTTTGTAAGAGATTACATTGAGATGTCACTTCTTTCCCATGAGCCTGAACAGCCCTGTAGGGTACCTCCACATCACCATCCTTGGATCATGGCTTGAAGAGTGACTGCTGAAGCCTTTTGCCCTACCTTGAGTTTTCACTCTGTGTAATTTATAGCTGACACTGTAAAGAAAACTCTTAAGAACTGGACAAAAAAAAGCTGTCCTCCCCTATGCCCCTGAGAGTGGTACAATTATTAGGGAAATTCCTGGGGTCATGTGAGAGAGGAGAACCCAGAGAGTAAAGTGTCACCTTACAGGAAAGGTACCATTTACCCTATCAGCTTCACATTTCCACAGTTAAATTCCATTAGGTAGAGAAAACCTGATGCAAAATAAGGAAGTCTTGTGCAATTACTCCCAATATAGCAGAGAGGCTTAGCAAGATGCTGCCAGTTCTCATGCTACATTAACAGGCTTATTTTTTAAACACTGCTAAGGTACACCGTAACAATCCTGACTGTATGCCTTGGATTAGCCATGGTGCTGTCAATAAATTAATCAGAAGAGTGGAGTTTGCATAGGAGTAATAGAGAAGTTAATTTGTTTCCTTCTCATTTTTGAATATTGATAATTCATTGAGAAAGTAAAATAAAACTAAAAAAATTTTATATTTCTGGAGGCCTGGGTGACATTTTAGTGCCAATAGCTTGTAAAACAAATGGGGGGCATGGAGGGGCTGGGTTTGTTTTTTTAAATGGGTTGACCATTATTATTAGATTATTCAGTGGTAACAGTTAAACTGTTTACATATTTTGCAAGAGTAACCAGTAGGATGTGTAATCAGGAGGAAGACTCTCTTGTGACACTTGCTTTTAATCATCCTTATAGGGCATGACTGAGCAAGTTATGATGAGCAAGCTCTCTCCTGGACAGTACTCCTCCAGGAAGTAATTGAAAGATAAATTGCAAATATAACTTCTGTTACTATTGAGTTATGAATGTATGCAAAGAATCGTTTCTAGTTCAGTGCTTTAGCAGCTGAAAAATTTCTTTTATGAGCAAGCACTGTCAAGAAGTATTGAGCAGGGAACCTGACAGAAGACAGGTGCTTAATCTGCCAGAAAAAATGAATCTAGTTTAATCCTTGTTATTTGTTTTACAAGCAGCAGAATGTTACACAGCAAAAGCCCAAGAGGGTAAACTGATCTCTTAGTAGTTGCCTACTAAAAGTAGAAAAACTTCATCCCTGAAATCTAGATAATTTATTCATTGAAATATCTTTCCAAGGTGACCACTTTAATATTAAACTTTCTTTTCATTTGGGTAGAAAAAAATTTTAAAAATCTCCATGTTACCATACCATTTTGCATTTTGTCCCCTATGTGTTATTTGCACTTTGTATTTGCCTGTACCAGAAAGCCTGTGTTGGTTGTTCATTGTGCTCAGCTTCCCAGCATGGTGCGTTCAAGTTACAAGATAGTTTGCCAAGAGGAACACCAATTAAAAACACACATTAAAGAATAACAAAATCCCAAAACATTGAACATCTTGACAACAGACATGAAGTTAGTTTTTCAGGAAGCCTTCAGTTCCCTAAAAATAGAATATTTAAGCAAAAGCCACAGACAGTTTTATAGGACTGACATTTGCAACTTAATTTAGTTCTCATCCTAAATCATAGTGCTCACCAGCTATGTATCTGATGATTTTTACAGTAATACCAATATTACTTCACGAAATAATTTCTTCATACATCAGTATGAAGAATGTTAAAGCTAGGTTTTGGAGGCACAATTCTTTGAGAGAACTAAGGACGTGCCACCTTCTCCTTAGTATTTTCTCCTCTGATAACCCGCAGCTGGAACGAGTAATTGTGAGAGCAAGAAGAGGTGGTCACGCTGATGATAAAGAGGACAGTTCTCTGTGGGGAACACATTCTTTCCACACCTGTGTTGGATAGTGGCTGGTGCAGTGTGCTTGCGGTGTCCCAGACCAAATTTCAAGCTGTGCACCTTGTGGGGAAGCCTGATTGCAACACCACTCCCTGCCTGCCTTGCAGGGCTCAGAAGGAAAAGCTAGTGATAGACATTGGGAAGAATAATCTGACCTACTAATGCACCTTACAGGACTCTAAATTATCTGCAATTGCAGAGGGGAATAAAGGACTTGAATACTTCTGTGAACAAGTCAATAACAGTCTCTGCTCAATACATGGCATTGATCAAAAGAACGAATGTTAGGATGCAAACAGAGTGATGTTAAAAACAGTATTGAAAGTGAACACCATTGATAAAAATCAATGAAAGAGCTTCCTCTGAACCATTGTTCTGTGCTGATCACTTCATCAAAAAGGGATATGGCAAACAGTTTACAAACAGAAAAAAAAAAGAAGAGATGCTTGGGTAAACATTGATTATGTAGTGAATTAAATGACTGGGACAGTTCAGCTTTGAGAGGTACTATTTAGGGTGTAATGAATAATACATTCACTAAATTGAACTTACGGAGAGCTGGGAATTTTCTAACAATCTGATTCCAGTAGAAAATATGAATTTGTCAAAACAGAAGTAATCAGTCAGAATGTACCATTTCAAAATAAAAACATTTCAAAGGAATAACAGCCAAGGTTACTCCTTGTCAAGGACTTTTCTCCCTTTAGAAAACTGATTTGTTTCCTCCAAGTGATCTATCTGGGATGTCAACTTTCTGTGGCAGATGTGTGTCACAGACCTCCTCAGACACAGAGCAAGTGATAATTTAGCTTCAAGGCTCCAGGGCAAAGCCACTATAGGGACAATAAAGAATTTCAAACGCAACATTTCCAGTGCTCTGGAAGCTCTAGATGCAATAACACTGGGCTCCTAGAAAGGCGGAAAATCCTAAATCTCCCCAAGTGGAATCACTCTGGATTTCACAAGTATGACTTGACCTCACAATAACCTTCATTTGTTATTTAGCATGCACCTCTTCATAAAGGAAGTCAGGAGGCACACACAGACCTCCTGTGTTGTCCTCCAGGTGTTTTTTCAGTAGTTTCCAGAATAATCTTTTCCATGGTTTTTACCAGGAACTGAAACAACACTAACAGGCCTGTTATTTCTGAGGCCCTTCTTCTTGCCCTTCTTGAAAATCCAGCTTCCTGTCAGCTGGGACCTCTCTGGATTTCCAAGACCACTCAAAAATCATTAGTCCTCCAGCTTAGAGTACTGAGACTCCCTTAGTCCATCATCCAGGTTGAAGACAGGCAAAAAATGCATTAAACACCTCTACTTTGTCTCTGCCTCTGTTTGTAAGACAACCATCCTCATCCTGTAATGGGATGGTGTTATTTTTACACTGCCTTTTGCCACTAATATATTTGAAAAAAAACCTCTTTTTATTGTGCCCTGCAGTTCTGGCCAGCTTCATTTCCAACTGAACTTTGGCTACCTGATTTTTTTCCCTACAGTGGCAAGCAGCATCTCTGTATTCTTCCCATGTCACCAGACCTGGTTTCCCCTGGGTGTACACCTTCTTTTATTTCCAAATGAAATCTCTGTTCAGCCAAGCTGGCCTTCTGCCTTATCTGCTTGACTTCTGGCGTTTGGGAATTGCCTGCTCCTGTGCTCTTAAGAGGTGATGTTTTAAAAGCGAGCAGCACTAATGCCAGCCCCTGCAAAAACATTTTCCCAAGGATTTCATTCACTTAATCCCTGAGCAGCCTTAAGTCAGTTCTCCTCATGTCCAAGTCCAGGGCTGGAGTTTTGGTGGCACTTTTCCTTCTGTCAGCAGAGATTTTAATCTTGATCACTTTGTGGTCACTGTGGCCAAGACAGCTGCCAATCTCCATTTATGAGATCTACTCTGTTGACAAGCAGTAGATGAAGAAGGGCATCTTTCCAAGTCAGCTCCCTTAGCACCTGTTCCATAAAGTTGTCATCCTGGTGTTTTAGGAATCTTCTGGTCCAGGATGTGCTCCCAGCTAATTTCTGGCAAGTTGAAATCCTCCATAAGGACAAGGACAGTTGCCTTGGAAGTGTTCATTAGTTACTCAAAGAATAACTTGTTGGTGTCATTGTTCTGGATGGGAGATCAATAGCAGACTTCCACAGTGACATCTGCATTATTTGTTTACCCCTTGATTCTTACCCAGAGGATCTCAACTGTGCCTTGCCAACTGTGAGCTCAATACATTCTATCTCATCTATTACCTACAAGGCCATCCCTTGCCTCTTCTGCTCTTTCTAGAGCCTTTCACTATCCAACAGGGCACATCAGTCATGGGACTCATCCCACCAGGTTTCAATTATGCCAGTAATATCAAATCTCTGGGATTGGGCCAAAGCATCCTGCTTTTTTCTTCATGCCATGTGCATTATTGTAGAATCATACCATGTGTGGTACATTGTAGCCAACCCCTCCTGAGGCAGACTGAGGGATCCCATTAGAAGTGGTTTCCTCAAGCTCCTCAAGTCTTGACCCATCATCCCATTGTTCATCACTGGGAAGCCTGGTTTTCTCTCTCCCCCTCCCTCCCAAGATAGTTTAAAGCTCTATCAACAAACTCCAGTAGCTCCTGTGTACACTTTAAAAAAATATATACATCCATTCATCCATATATATACATACATATATACACACACAATCAGGAAGCAGTCTTTTCAGGACATTAGCTCTTCGCTACTACATGCCTGGACTTTACATAGGAGAGAGGGGGTTTTCTCAAGACCAGTTCTGTAGAGAGGCATGCCTCAAATTCTTCAGAGAAGCATAATATGATATGGTAAGCAAAAACCTATTTCCATTATGTAATCTAAAAAGTGGCTACTAGTCTATTAAAATAAATATTAGGTGCTGCTATTCCTTAGCTTTTAAATAAAGGTAGTGTGTACTATCCTAGGCATTTTAAAATAATGGCTTTAAAACAGCTTTTTTCAGCAAACCAAATGTTGGATCTGTCATGCTAGAAAAGGGGAGGAGAATCTGCTGTGAAACCCTGAGGTGTGTCACTTTAAAATAGTGCAGAGCACTGTAGGGCAAATAAAACAATAGTAAATCAAATGAGTTCATCTATTGTGGCTACTTATTCTACAGCAACTTCAGTTCAAGCCATGCTGGTAGTTTTCCTAGCGCCTTAAATCAAACAGCAGGTATCTGTGGCCTGAAGTTAAGAAATGCTAAACATCTGCCAGTTTCCAGACTTGAAACATTGCAGCTGCCTTACCTGAAGGATATTTTATTTTTAGTGTACCACGAATCTCAGTGCTACTGTCATGTGGCATTTTCACTGTGAAATACATAATTGTTTTTCGACAAAATATTAAACAATTCCCTGTCCCAAGGATCCAGTTTTAAGTAATTTACAAAATATTTTATCTGTCATATTTTTCAATTCCTAATATTGGACACAAAAAATACAGCAGCACACAATTCAGTTTTATTTTTTAACAGACTCAAGTCTTCTCTTGACAGCTGGTGGTATCAGTGAGTAGTTCAGCAGTCCATTCATCCAAACTGTACTGGCACTATTCTTGCTGACATGTGCTTTGGCGTATGAGAAGGACCTACAGATGTAAACATAATGGAATAAAACTAATAATCCCTAAAAATAAATATTTAATTTCTGAATGTTAATGGCCTGGTACTTATGAGCATAAACTATTTAAGACTTCGGTCTTCTCTTCATCATCAGGTACTCCCGATGCCAAACAGAACAAAGGTTTTGACTGGCACTCAACACATGAAAGAGCTGGTGCAAATCATGTTTTATATAACTTGCAACTGATTGTTCCATTTCCATAATTTATTGTTCCTCCTACAATTTTCTACTATATTTGCCCAGTTTGCAAATGTTTCTTCTGAAATTAAAGTGATGCAGCATTTCACCTCTTCATCTATCTCCAAGAGCAATATAAATTTGGCAGGCTGCAATGCATATTGCAATGAAAAGCTTGGAAACCACTCTGTTGTGATCAATCAAGATACACTTAAATCTAAGATAATGAGTAATTGTGTGGAAGTCATAAGAATTACTGTGGGTCGTGTTAGAGTACATGGTACTTGGTGCATATTCAGTGAGGCACTATAATCTTCAAAAGGTGTCCTGAATATCCTGGGGGGGCAGAATGAGTTGAGAAGACTTAGAAAGCACATTCTATCCTTAGATTGGAAATTTATTAATAAACCTTGGACTTGGTGGTCTTTTAGAACTTTTATGATTCTATGATCATGGATGAAGAGCAACAACAAGGATCAATCTCTGAAGACATTACTTTTGCCCAGGGAAAGCAAAAAGTGCCATAAAAGCCCCAAAAATGTCTTATGTGTATGTTCTTAAACAAACTAAGTAGTTTTAGATGTCACCTTACCTTCTCGAATGGCCCTGTCAATTTAATATATAGTCTTGCTTAACAGCTTTTTCCTTAGGAAGTAAGAAAAGGACAGAGAGAGGAGGATTTTTAAGCATTATAGTTGTGCTCTCAGGTGCATAAAATTTTACATATCACAGGAGCATGTTTCTATCATTATTTCCACTTGTAAAATACCCCAAATATGAAAAGCAAAGGCATCTAGAAACATCTAAAATGTTTCCAGACTGGAAAGATTAAAGGAGACTCTCAGTCTGGGAACATGTATTTTCAAAGACTTCTCAGTTTCTCTGAGAAGAAGCTTGTGGTGAGAGCTGTCCAGAACAGGAGATAGCAGAAAACACCCTTTGGAAATATGTAGAATGAGAGACAAGTAGGGTTATATCACCACTCCGTTTTATGAGAAAAAAAAAAAAAGCTAATTAGCAATTTTGAATGTAGATTGTTGTAGTTATCCCCCGAGCTGGCCATCAGAAGACTACTGTAGCCTTTCCTCTGAATGTAAAGCCTTGGCAGAACACCGTAGAGAGGCTTTAGCTCTGCAGAGCGGGACCCAAGCGCACGAGGAAGGTCCTGCAGGGTGGTGCTCAAACCCATTCCTGGGACTGCGCCGCCCCCTCGTGGCCCCAGACACAGTTAAATAATTGATAGACTCGATTATTTTTTAATAAATTTATATATTTGCATAATGTATTGCTGTACAAGGGAACTTTTATCAAAAATATCTTTATTAGGGGAAAACTGTCAAAATAGTTCTTTTTAAACAATGTCTACAATTCCCAGGGACATTTTACTCCATTTTTATTTTACAATGACCAATGTTTTTCTTATTCAGGTGTTAACTTGAGATAGGCTTCCCTACCTTAATTAATAAACAGAATATTTACAATATCAGTGCTTCTGACATGCTGGGAGTTACTGGTATTAATTTAGCCACACAGGTTTGTTAAATAATGCAAGATCTCAGACTGGAAGCTTTGCAAACGTTTGTCAAAATACAGGTGGTAGCACTGTTATTCTATTTATTAAGGAATATGATTCACCTAGATTAGATGTCTGATGTGCTTTTAGAAGTACCATCTGGAAAAACATTAGCATATTTTAACATGTCTAGGGTGAAAGCAACAAATCACTTATTTCCCTTGGGCCTTCCAATTCAGCAGCAGATTATGGCCATGCATATTTAATACCAGGGCAAGTTCAACTCTGCTTCAGTGGCTCTCTGCCTCTGATATTTGGCTCATTATCTCAGAGCTTTTTTTCAGCTACTGTAAGTGTAAATCAGTGAGGGGGTCTGTCATGCAGTGATTATGTGAAAGTACAGAAATGAAATCAATCTTTAGGGCCTCACTGCATGAAATGTTGAATATTCTCAGTTTCATTTGGTTCCTCTCTGAGGCTTTAATGAGAGAAAACCAGGCAAGATTAAAAAGTATAACCGGGAAAGTGTCTGTGATCTGGAAAACAAACAGGTATTTTCATTATTTTAGAGAATCCTAAGTGTCTTTGAAGCTGAGAAAGGGAAATCTTAATTAAGGATTTGATCACACAAAGCACTTGATCCCTTAAATGTTCCTCTGATTTCTCTCAAGAGCAGCTAGCACCTTACAGGAACTGTAAATATCATGTTGAGCCATATATTTAATGTGCAATAGTGAGGTATTTTTTTTGGTATTTGTGAATTCCTGGGTTGAGCAAGTGATGACTAAAAGTACAGTATATGTAATTTCTCTACAGGAAGCTCCAATGAAAAGAGTACTGGACCTGTGATTCCACAAAAATTGAGGATCAGCCCAGTATTATCCTCATGGCCGCAACCTTTTCTTCCTGCATTTCCTTGTCTTTCTGCTGAGAAGGGCCTGAAACTTAGCCCAACTGTCTGCTGGGATACTCGCATTTTAAGATGCTAGAAAATTATTTTCTTTTGGCTTTGGTTCGTTGGGTTGCTTTTTCAGGATGGGGTTAGATTGTTTCAGGAGGTGCCTTATTCTTTATGATCCCAGTCAGAAAGGTGTTCAGATTCTATAAAGGACCTCTTAAGATCCTGATTTTTTGGGACCACACTAAAAAGAAAAGGAAGACAGTAGAGTTAACCATATGACCCTTCAGATGCTGGGAGCCCCAAGCTGAGTGGGCCTCTGACCACAGCCCAGCACACCCTGCAGATTCCATACATGGGAAATTACTCTGTTTTGGTCAGTGGAACTCTTACAGGATTTTCCCAAAGAAGCCAATTCTATTCCTCATTTCTACAGTCAAACAGAAAGGATGTCCATCTGAGAACTTGCTGCCCTGCTAAATAAAGGTGAGGCCAGGCAGAGAGCGTAATCACGTGTACCAAGCAGGAGCTGCTAATTTTCTCCTCTGATAATGGATCTGGGTGGTACAAGCCAGCAGGCAGCACATGCAGGATAGCACAGCCTGCACTTTTACATCCATATAGTAACAATATTAACCACTTGCACAAATTAAATATTGAAATCCTTTTAAATGGAATGCTAAAATCAGACTAGCATAACAACATTTGTCCATGCCCATTTATGGTCTTATCAAATTTAATATTCTAAATTGTGGAGACATTGGACAAATAGAAAATGTAAAATTTACATTTATTTTATGTGAAAAAGTGGGAATTAAAAGCCTTTAGCAAGATATTAAAAAATAACTTGATACAACTGCCCTCTGAATTGAGATTCTAAATTGCCTCGGGGAGACAATATGTGAAATGTTGCTGCAAGGCATCATGTGCTACAATTTGAAACACTAATAGCTAATTAGAGGCAGAGGGAACATTTCCAACACACCTAGTCCTTGATTTTAATAAGATGCTTCTTGTTTCCTACATTTTTACTTTGCTAAACCAAATCCTCTAGGTTTTTCTATTCTTCTCTCAGTTAAGGAAAGTGATGCATAACTGCATACATGTCTATAATCAGTACAGCATGTTCTAAATTAAATGATTAAAAATTAAATTTCAAAATAAAATAAAAATTACACTACTATTGAGATAATCAAGCAGGGCAGAGAAACATATGACGATATTTCTCATGGAATAATAGAATGATTTCAGCCAGAAGTACCCTGGAAGGTACCTGATCCAGCTTCATATAATAAGCAGTCACAGAAGGCTCCAAGGTGGCAAAATGTTTTCATTCTCACAGGTGCCACCGAGATAATGACTGGATCCTAGTGTTACAGGAAGAAGTTTGAAGGGCTCTGTTCAAAAACTGATTATGTTCCATGACCAAAGGTCAGATAAGTGCAAAAAACTGAAAAAAAAACCAAAAAACTGAGAAAAAGATACAAAGTCATGTATATGTAACACTTCAGTATGAAGTTTGTTTCCCCAGAAAGCAATATTAAAGTATCCTTCTTATCAGTCTTCCTCTCAGTCTTTAAACAACTCTTCGTGTTTTAGTTTGAAATGCATGTAAGTATATATCTCAGGGACTCTCATTCTGAGAGTTTTCTTGTGAATTTCATTTAGTTCATAACACAGTTCTGCTGCTCCGCTAAAATTGCAAAATCTGAAGATCAAATTCAGACTGAGTCCTCAAACATCCGGCAAAACAGCTAAACCATCTAGGAATCTGGCTTTCGTACCAGCAAACCACTTTCTAGAATGCATTACCCTATTGCTGTTTACATTAAAAGTCCTCTGAAACTGCTAAGTATAACTAATAGTATTTATTCATGTTAGGAATTATGCCTTAAAACATCTATCAAATAAAGTAGAGGAAGACTCTGCTTCAGGATTTTTTTCTCAAGGAACTATTACTACCAGTCTATGGTGTAGAGCCGTAGTCTGTAAAAATAACTTCAATTGCCAAATTTTTATAGTAGATTAAACTTAGTGAATATAGATCTTTATATGTCACCATGCAGAGCATACTTTTAAGAATTTTTAACTAGTTTTGAAAGACTATAGTGTGCTTCCTTCCTGCACCTTCTGTTTGGAATTTGCAGTTTCTTCATCTTTGGGCATTCCAGTTGATAATTTCCTTATTTCCCTTTAGATGGTTCTTTTTCTCCTTTTTTATTCACTTCCATGTCTTCCTTACTCTGCTGTCAAAAAAGATACAAAATTCTGTGCATAATTTCTTAGAGTAAAACTACAGGCTCTTTCAGAAACATTTTAAGAACTAAAATTTCAACGTGAAACATGAGATAGAGGTTCTAATCTCAGCTTTCAAGGCAGCTGAAAAATGTATGAACGGTCTTTAGGGTATCTTGCAAACACTATGTAGCCTGAGTCCTTTCATGAATTCAGACCTCAGCTGGTTATTGTTCAGCTATTGCTGAAGCTTCACAAATAATCCAGCAGAGAAATCCAGTTGGGTCAAACTCATATGGTCTCTACTGTGTTTGTCTGGTGCTAGAATCCAAAACCTGTACTTTAGAGTACATATTTTGCTTCCATATAAGTATTATTGTAAAAAAAAAAAAATAAAAATCACATGTTAGTTACTCAGGCAAAGGTACATGACTGAAAACAAATAAAACTATTAACTGTTCTTTCAGCTACTCAGCATTCATCAAAATCTGCAGATTTTGAATGAGGGAGTTTTACAAGCATTTTTACATCTTCTAGGTGACAGAGACATGCCAATTCTCCTAAAAAGGCTGAATTGTAACCATTTCTACCAGTTACCTGAGTGGTTATTTTAAATTTCGAGAATGGTTTTGCTTGTGGATTTCTTTTCCTCCAAGCTGGTGAATTAGAAGATCCTGAAGTATATTTGCCTGTAGAAAAAACATACACATTGTTTCCTAATTTTGGCCACAATTTCAGGAAAGGTTCCCTTAGTCTGATATGTGAACTAAAAATTACATTGGCTGAAGTTTCAATGAATGCATCAGATGAATCGGACATCGCCTCTGAAACGCAAGTTAGTATTAAAGGCAGACTCTCTCTAGAGCTATGAAGATAATTTGCACTATTTCAGCACTTCCATGAGGCTCATATGATCTTCCAAATGAAGATATTCTGCTATGGACATCCTCGGTTTTCACAAAGGGAATGTTCCTGGGCTAAAGACCTTCCCAAAGACATCAATAACTTCTGTTTTTCCCCTGCTTGTGAAAGCCTTATGTACAAGGCTATACTATGTTTTTTTGCTAGACAGTTGATTGTGCCTCAGAATATGCTGCCTAAGCACAAATGAATGTCTAAAAATTTGATTAAAATGAACATTATTAATTTTCTTATTTTAATTCCATCTTAATGCAAGTAATTTAAACTATTAATTTTGTAATAGTCCTTCAATTTTCAGTTTATACACAATGTGTAAATATTACCATAGTTTTCTGTTTGTGTCCAAAATCTCCTGTTCGTATCAGGCTGATTCTTTTGTTTGGAGCCTTTCTGACCATAGGATTCAGGTACTGCTGGAAAGAAAGGCAGCAAAAATATTAATGATTTTTCTTATGACAAAAATGCTGATTCCCATTTTTTCAAAAATGTTCTATCCTTTTTTAATGTGGAAATTTAATAAAATGCATTCTTCACATAAAGAATGTTCTGTCTATAATCCCAATACTGCCTTGTTCACATTTAATGAAAGCAAACATTCAGAGAAAATAGATACAACTATTTGTCCTCAAGAAAAAGCACCAATTTTGGAATTTGTTTCACTTTATTCACCTTAAAGTGAGCATTACTCTGTCCGAAGGAGGTTCCTGTTATTAGAAACTAAGACAGAGAGGCACCTCAAAATGGAGAATGAACCCAGCTTAAGACAGATGACTGAAATCAGCAAGATGAAATCACTTTTTTGATTTCTGATTATTTAAATTATTTACCACTAAATCTGTTGATAAAGTGACAAATGAAAAAAACAAATTATCTGGAGAAACCATGGACACAGAAACTGAAAATTCAAATAAAGCCAAAATGATGTACTAGATTGGATGAGGCTATATATTTTAGCAAGATAAAAATAGAGTGAAAGATATAATAAATCTGAAGCAGATTGCCAGAAAGAAAGATGAAAGACTCAGAATCCCACCTGTAGGTTTCTTGTCAAATTAATGACATAGCATGTACCATCAAGAAGACAGTAGAGTAAGATGAAGGAAAGTGCCATCCTTTATGAACAGCAGAAAGAACAGATTCAGTCCTCTGTCCAACATAATAAATGTGAAAAAAATAATACTAATGTTAAACATAAAAATTTACACTGCATTGAAATTGTTTACAGAAGTGTGAATAAGACCCAAACCCTTGTTTATTCAAGACAAAAATAATCTTAAATAATGCAAATTAATATAAATCCATTAAATTGAAAACTCCAGTGAAATCCCAGTTATGGAAATACATGCTGCAAAGCAAGGTCATTCTTTCATAACCTACTGGGAAAAACAAGGTTGAACAAGAAACATTTCTTGAGACACAACTGAAATTCTACTGCAAGAAATACTTCTACAATAAGTAGTTAGAATAAAATAAGAGCTTAAAGGTGGAGTTTTCAAGGTTTATTAAATATTTGAAAAGTCACATAAGACATATTGTAAAAAGTGGAGATCACTATATTTGTGCACATCACTGCTTCACTGCATCCATGAATTCCTGCTGTAAAGATATCTCAATTATTGTTTATGAATATTCTGTCTGACAAATTGTAAAGCTTTATAAATCTATAAATTTCTATCTGTGGACATGTCTGAAATCTACTTGTGAAAATTATGCTTGATCAAATTTACTCATGCCTGTATTTATGCATAAACAACTTATTATTCACCTGCAGAGACCCAACTGAATGCAGCACAATATAGACAGAAATTTTAAGAATTCTGTGTACGCAGGAGCCCACCTGTAGATCCATTGAATTTTGGTTTTTGAGTGACAGTCCGGTAGACAACATAAGCTGATCGTCGAGGTTCTGGAGAATTTAAATGAGTGTATCTTCCAGTTTCTCTCCCATATGGACTCAAAGAAGCAGTTTCATCATTCTTACTTTGACCCCTTTGTTGAAAACTTGGTTTTATTTTGGAGTCTGGAGTGTGAATTCCTGAAAGTGAAAATACCAAAAAGGCTGTCCTATTATTCAAAATTTCACATAGTGCAGGCAGCTGGAGAATGAACGAGATTAAAAAATGTTTTGTAGATAAACCAATCCAAGTATCCATATCTGACGCTAAGAACAGAAATTTACTAGATAATGCTAAATTATCTCCCAGTTTAGTAAACAGAAATTAATAAGCTGATGATTTTTTCAAAATACCTTTGCCAGTTACTGTATTAGCTGAATTTCTGCGCTCCTCAGAAATCCTCTTATTTTCCTTTACTTCCTTACAGTGGAGGTTCTTTACCAGTTCAGCGTGGTTTGTTTCTGAGGGATTAAAATAACACATACTCACTTTTTCAGAAAGCACAAAGAATGTTCATAGCCAAAAATACTGTGGTGTTTTGAAAGTATAATCTCCTACTTCAGAAATAGGTCCCTTTGGGTGGAACATGGTTTCACATGTTAATTATTATAAAAGTGTCATTCCCCAGAAGGAAAACAAAAGTGTTTATATTTCCTCTAGCAGAAGAAATCTTGGAGACCAATTCAAAAATTAACTCTAAAAGCAAAAATCAGATCAACCTTTCTCTACACTGCACTTCAAAGGATGCCTGGCTGAACTGTGAATGACTTCTGCCTGTAGCATCTGGATACACCCTGGACATGTGCAGTGCATGAACATAACAAAATACTACAAATGGATGGAGATAAATTTGCAACAGCACTGGTTGCATTGGTAAGTCCACTTCAAACTACAAACAAAACTTCACAGGGAAAGTTGCTTTGTAAAGTAACCACAGCACTCTTTTCCTATACCTGCTACGTTTGTTCTCCCTTTTTTCCTGCTAATGTAAATAAGCATTTTGGTTCCTCTTATTTCAGGCCAAAATGTGGCAGAAATGCTCCATTTCTCCTCCAGTTTATGGGGTAGTTTAAAGACAAAAATCTGTCTTTTTTTTCCCCTTTTATTCTAAAACTGCAAAGAAATAACTGTATAACAATCTGCAATAACCCACAATAACACTCACAATAACATTTTCCCATGCCCTAACACCTCAAATAAACCATGGTACTGAGTGCCACATCCAATCTTTTTTTTTAAACACATCCACCACCTCCCTGGGCAGGCCATTCCAGTACTTTATCACTCTTTCTGTGAAGAACTTTTTCCTAATATCCAACTTGTATTTCCCTTGATGCAGCTTGAGACTGTGTCCTCTCGTTCTGTCAGTTGTTGCCTGGAAAAAGAGACCGACCCCCCACCTAACTACAACCACCTTTCAGGAAGTTGTAGAGAGTGATGAGGTCGCCCCTGAGTCTCCTTTTCTTCAGGCTAAACACCCCCAGCTCCCTCAGTCNATGCAGGAGTTGGCACTTGGACTCATTAAACCTCATCCTATTGGACTTTGCCCATCCATCCAACTGCCCCAAGTCCCTCTGCAGAGCCCTTCTCCCTTCCAATAGGCTGACACATGCCCCCAGCTTGGTGTCGTCTGCAAATTTACTATTCTGGAACTCCCCTGTAAAAAGGATTAAACTTATTATTAAGGTGCTTTGGTGTAGGTATTTTGATTTGCTGCATGTGACTAGTTTTTGATAAATACCCTTTATTACAAGTGCTACGCTCTTTCCCTAACTATATTTTTACTGGTTTTATTAAGTCCTGTATTCTGTGAGATACTACCTACAGTCAAATCTGTTTTACTTGTCTGAGGTGGAAAGTGCACAGCACTCCCCATGATCTACCGTGAGCAACAAAGACTTTAGTAACTCAGGGACTCATAATTGAATCTATCAGAGGATACAAACTGGCTGAAAAAAGCAGAATAAAACCATAACAAACAACAACTGCTGTCATCTTGCTGAGAAAGAAATCACACTGTTAATGGAAATTTCACTTCAGATTTTCACTTCACATCAGGTTTTACACAAAATATATTATGTTCACCACACTTGCAGAGGAAAAAAGTAATCTAATCTAAAAATTTGCAGATGTATAATAATTAAGTACCTTTCACATTGGAATACTTTGATGTAATTGGTTCTTTTTCCCGAGGTAGTGCCTCAAATCTGTTCCCATCAACAAATATATTCCTCTGCATTACAGAACCAGCACCTCCTGTAGAAAAGGAGCCTCACAAAGTTATTTGTACTTGAGAGCACCCTGAGAAAGGTGAACAGTGCAAAGAATCTGCTTTTTAAACGGCATGTTTTTAGCTGGAGTAGAAAAATACAATGAACACAATGAAATCAAATAGATGATTTAATAAGTCTGACAAAAATTAGAGAAAATAGTCTATTTAACAGAGCTGATAAATAGTCTGTTAAAAGCTTTAAATACATATAATTGTGAACAGAGATTCAATTATCGAATTATGCCTCAGTGGTAACTGTTTATATAGACATAAAGAATATGTAAAAATTCAGATACTTTCATACATAAAGGTCATAGGAAAAGATGTAGAATGTAAGATACATTTCTCCTTTGCAATAGTTCTGAAGCTAGAAGACACACAACCGTTTGCTCCAAGCTAGAGCAAGCAGCCCCAGCATGGTACTGCACTATTTTGCATTGACAAACTAAAGGAAAAAAAAGAATACTACAGTTATTACTATTTTTATCATTAATAAATATCTATGAAAAAAAGGATTGAATACCACTAAGTATTAAGTAAATTCAAGGAAAATGGGGCGTTCTTCAACTTTTATGACACGACTCAATACTGAACTCAATTGGTCAAAAGAGTGTGTTTTCATTAACGTCAACCAAGTTTATGCAGAGGGATCAGATCCTTCTACACGAGTTGCAGGATTGCAGCTTTGTTATTTTTCTGTAGGATAACTGAAAAATACAAAGCTTATTCATCTTAACTATGGATAGTTGCACAAAAGTAACAGTTCTTGAAAGCATTTTGACTTCAGTCGCAGAATAACAGTCGCAGAATATTCTGAGTTGGAAGGGACTCACAAGGATTATCAAGTCCAGCTGTTAAATGAATGGCCCATACAGGGATCAAACCCATGACCTTGGCATTACTAGCACCAGGCTCAAACCAACTTGTCTGCACTTGCTTTTTCATAACTCCACAGAACCCTTTCTTTCCCAAAATCAACTGTAATCTGCATAAAGGATTTTTTCCAGTGCAATCCTAAAATAAGCATAATATATAATAATAAACAATGAGTTTTATTGTTATAATTAATGGTTCAACATCAGAAGGAGTGTCTAGAACATAAAGAACATATAATAAATCAAATGCAAAATGGGGAAGTTTAATGCATGCATATTTAGTTATTTTATTTACCCCATGACACTAAGCAATGAGAAGCTGATGCTACAGTATATTACCTCCATTGTCAAAGGATTTATAATCTTTTCTGGGAGTACTCTCTATTGATACTCTCCTTTCTGAACTCTCTTTTTCTTTTCTTGTATTATTAAATCTTATAGGAATTGTGTTACCATCACCTGGAAAGGCAACAGAAAGAATGTTTAGCTGTGTGTAAGCACAGGTAATGGCACTGACATTCTCTTCCTCCCATCCCTATGAGCCATTGATTAGTTTAATGCAATTTCTCTTAACCTCTCATTTCATAACCTTCTTTCTCTTTCATTAATTACTTGAATCCTGTCTAGTGTAACTGATGTCTATCTTTCATGCTCTGTAAGAAAATATCATAATTCAGAAACTAAAGAAGACTATGGCTCCAAAGTAAAGACACAGCTATAAATTACCTGCTTATTCATGAGCTTCTCACTACATATGAATTTTATTTATTAATCCTATCTAATTGAATTTATGGCATTTTCAGGATGCATGTCATCATAGTACCTGAAGCCTCAGAGAACTCAATTGAAAAACTCTTTTGGGGTAACATATCTATCTTTTTCTCTTAATGTATCTAATGATAAAGACACTTCTTAAAAACTATGTTCACACATTTGTCACTGAGTCTCTCATCTAGAGACTAAATATATCTATGTATTTGTTAGAAATAACTTATCAAAACTATTTTAATAACAAACATTTCAAATTTAGAAATTAGAAGACAAATGAAAAACCATAAGAACTGGAGTAAAGGTTTATAAATTTGTATTCTTTTGACCTTAATTATATTGGAGAATTCAATATAATAATTCCAGAATTCAAAACAAAATTTAACTGTTTTGTTCTTCTCTTTTACAAGACAATTGAAGGAGGTATTTAATCTAAATTTAGTTATAGAAAAGTTTGATTTAACACTATATTTTGACATCAAGACAACCAAGATAGCCAGCAGAGATCATGGAGCACCTCTGGAAAAGTGGCTCATCTCACCCTTTGGCACTGCCTGGTGATTCAATAAAAAGGAGATTCATTGGAGTTCCTGTCCCTCTCCATTTTCACCAGAGAGCCTAGATGAGAAATTTAAACTACATTCCTAACCTTAGAATGGTTAAAATTAGACTACATAAATCTTTAACATGAAATTATATTAAATACTTATGTTGTGTATGTCAGGAAAGTACAGATTGGGTTAATAGCCCATTTCTACCTTTTCCATCCACGACTGATGTAGGTCATCAGTACAAGTGTGACTATATATATGGCAAAAAAGAATGAAGTGTTTTTGTAATTTGCTGACAAATACAAATATGTTTTTTTTGTAATGTTTTATTTTCACTAAATTTAAAAATGAGGAGGAAGTGCAAACTATGTAATAGCTTCTCCCTGTTACAGCAATTTTAGAAGTGGTAAATACAGTCCAAAGAAATCAAAATACTTGCCTTTCTGCAAGTTTTGTTCAGTAGTTTCCAAAGGTAATAACTCATCTTGCCACGGTGAAGACACAGTTTTTGTTGATTGGTGTTTGTAAGGGTTCTGAATCCCATAATACTCTCCTACACATGCCCCAAGAGGAGAAATGATAATTTAAAAAAAAAAAAAAACAAAAAAAAAACCTCTAAAATTTATTGTATTGGAAACATTGTTTTTGAGGAAAGAATTATTAATTTCATATTTACCAGATTTATAGCATATATCCCTAATTGCTCTTTCCTCTTCAATATCTATAACAGTCTTAGGCATCCAGTTAGAAACATCTGTGGGAAATATTTGCAAAAGATTACAATATAACCATACAAAGACCTTCAATAATTCTTAACAATAAAATATGATAATGACTTTAATTTTTGTCAATGGTTATTTTGGTTTTGATTGCAACTTGTGCTTCTGGACTGAAAAATGATTACTTACTATTAGATATTTTCAAGTGCAATGGGATTGCAGTTAAAATACATTTTAATAAGCAAATGTTTGTAAATTCAAAAGGATTCAAAAATATCTCCGATATTCATTTTCAAAATAATCTTTCATTTATACCCACAGGGAAATCAGATTCAATATGTCACCAGAGAGTGCTTGTCACAAAACCTCTGCCCAAAAGTCAGTATCCTGTAATGCCTGTTGGCAGAGCTGGTGAAGTGAATGCCCTGGATCTCTCTCAGTTAAGGCTATGAAGATTAGCCAAGCTCTACTTTCTGTATTGTTGAAGTGACATACTCAGGCTGAAACCAAGTTAGGAAGCGCTAACAGGCTGGCCTACCAGCCAAACTGAGGGGCAGTGGGAAAGTGAACAGTGGGTTGGAGAAGCACAGTTATTTGCTGAATGTGTGCCTGAAAGTAGGTAATTTTCCCACTTTTCACTCTCCAGGAATGTTTCTTTTGTTCCATCCCTATGCGTTTCTTATCCCTAAGTGAGATACAGTCAATAGTTTAACTGCATTAACATATATTTATATATAAAAATGTAGATATGCATATAAAAACATTCAGTTCAACTAGTGGAGAGTTTTGCATCAATTCTCTTGGTTAGATTTAAGAATACCTTTCTCTAACAAATAAGACTGCCTACAGAGTTTGGTAAATCAGCTGGAAAAATTACTTAAGTTAAAGTAACACAACTATCTGTTGTAAAAAAACTTATGACTTCACCTTCACTGATGAGTGCATACAGCCCTTGTTGAAAAATTTGTTTCTCAGAAATGAAGTACCTCCTAAACTAGTAATTTAATCCCAAAATTTTGAAGAGTTTTTGACGGCCACTTGAATTGGATCACAGGAGGTAGAAAACACTGCCTTGCTCACATCTGGTGACTACCAGTTCCAATATTTTAAAGGTTAGATGAAAAATATTTCAAAAAACTTTTCAACAACTCTTTTCTAAAAATGTAATGGTTATTCTAACAAATAAGTTGTGAAGTACATTGCAAGAGCTGACAAAACCCATTCCACTTGCTTGTAAAAGGAAAAAGAACTGTTTACCATTGTCTTCCTCATCATCATCCTCTTCACTGTCCTCTTCATCATCCTCTTCATCACTGAGGTTTATAATCAGTGGAGGGTGAATTGGTACTAAAACATTCTCTGGATTTCTGAGTGAGTCCTGACGATGGGCTGGATGCAGAATGCCTCCTTGGACATCCTGTTTCAATGGGACATCTGCAGACAAGAACATTAGATTTACTTTGTTAGAAGGAAACTAAAGTATCACGTCCCGGTTGACAGCAGCAGGTATACTTCTGAAAACATTATCAGGATTAGGCATTGTCTTGTGCAGAGCCTGGTGAGAGAGCACCTTCCAGCTCCAGAAACCCTGAAAAACACAGGGGCCAGCTCCTCTGCATGGACATGGGCACTGCTGAATATAGACTTTTCAAAAGAGGAACATTTTCATCACTGCACTATTTTAAAAAGTTCCAAACATGTGGTATCAATCCCTACAGCATCCATTTTGAAGAATTTAGCAATGCTAAGCACAGGATTGCTCATTTTAAATTTGAAGACTTTTTTTATATCAAACTAAATCTCAACTCTCAGTACGAGGTACAAAATGCATATTTTGTGAGGAAATGTGAAGTTTATAAAAATAATTTATGCTTAATCAGAAAAAAAAATCAGAAAATATATTATTTTCCTAAGGAATTTATCTCCACACACAGTATTTTCAGCAAAATGGCTCTAGTACTGGGATAACACATTCCAGGAGCCAAGAAATACAATGGACTAAAAAAAAAAATTATGAAAAATGGTGAGTCTATGGGTATTGTTCAAGCTGATTTGCAACCATAGTATTCTGTACTTTATATTAAAAATATTGAAGTTTGATATAAGTCTAAAAGAAAGTGTGGGCATTTTTCTATTATTCCAGTTGTTTTTTTTCTCGTGAATCTCTTGCTTGCCTATGAGCAGCATGTATATCATGTTAAACCTTTTCTCATAACATGATGGCAAATCAGATTTGTTGTATCTCATGTAAGAGATGTGTAAGATACAATAGTAACTTGATGGAGCCTTTTGCACTGTTCAAAACAGCTATTTTTAGCTCCAGGTAGAATAAGCCAAATCAAACTTATATTAATTTAACAAGCTTTTGAAGTATAAGAACAAAAGAAATGCAGGTTTAGTATTTGCAATGCTATTGTGGTGCACACAGGCTTTGAACTCGTACATATTTCAGTAAAAAGTAAAAGGGTTCGGTCTGTTTTCTAGCTGTGATTGTGGGACATTGCTCTTACACAGGATACCCTTGCCTACAGTGTCTTTTGGGTACAGTCTCTGACTTGCACCACAGCCAAAAGCATGCCTGTGCTAAGTGGGAGCTGTGCTGAAGGCAGTAGGGGCACTCGGAAAAGCGGTACTCCAGGTGTTGGCTTGATCCTGTGTGCTCAGCTAGGCTCCACATGCCCAGATAAGACAGGCTACATTTTCCTGGGGCAATTTCAGGAACACCAGGTTTTTTGGTGACTTGCTCTCCTCACTCCTGCTTCTGACATCTGTCTTTGTTCTTTGCCCTGGACTCTTATCCTGTTTCCAGGTTCCTGCTGTCTATCAGGATTTCTGGTAGTTAAAAGCTCCTCTTAGAAATGGATAAGGGAAAAAACCCAACTTGTAATGGTGGAGTTTTCCACAAATAAGAGTGTTGCCTTACACACCATTACTGTACTTCAGTAACATGTAACCAATGTTCAAACCCAAAATTTTTATTCAAAACAACAAACTGGAAATATATCTGCACAGACAGCTCTGTAATCAGATGTTATCTCTACAAAGGGCATCTCATCCATACATGTTGCATTCTATCAACAAATATCGGTGTCCCTACCAACTTCCTCCTCCCACCACACACACTACTTTTGACTTCTCTCTCTTAAATTATTACCTGCATACTAACCATCTGAACTACTAGAGAGATTTAATTTATCAGAAATTCAAGTTAAGCAACATTTTTATTCCATGGATCTCAGCAACCTAAATGTGACCTCATTTTTTATATCACTAATAGGTATGAAGGTTCATAATATGACAGTTAAAATAATTCATGTGGCAATCTTATTGAAACTCCTTTCTTTCCCTTAAACTTGCTGGGATAGCAGATCATACCTGATTGATTCGCCATAGTGCATTTCTTGACCCTACTATATATTACATAAGCACTGGAAGGACATTTTTGTCTATTTCGTTAATCTAATGAACAAATTGTTGAGAAAATATTTTTACTCACTGTTACTAGGTGGTAAATAAAGTCCATTTATATTACGGGGTTTTCTGTGAAAGAAGTCACAGCTTATCCTCCTACAGCCTACGGGCTCTGTCTCCCAGAAACAGGAGAACTTGCTGTAGTTTTGCTGCAGGAGAAAAGTTTTCAGATGTTGTAAATACAACAATCAAAATAGAATAAAGAGATTAGTACATGCTGTGTGACCATAGGATGGAATATATGACAGTTCACACTGCTATAAATATAGGACAAAGATTTTGTGTGACCTTATTCTTATAGTTTACAACATTTCAAATTATCTTTTATGACTTTTTTCATAAAAGCTCTAGATAGCTCTAAAGTTATTGAGTTCAGTCAGTGGTATTTGGTGATGTAAAATTGTTTCTAGATTAGAATAGGGGTAAGACAGCCTACTTAGTTTACTGCAGACTTTTAATGAGCTGCTGAGAAGGGATAAAAAAACCTCTTATGTCATTTAACTGACATGTGGCTGAGCTTACTTTTATGTACAATGGAAAAATCTGATCAATCTCCAATGAAATGTGCTGTACAAATGCAAATCTTGTACTAGTACGGCCTTACTATTAAAGGACATGAATCTATGGGAAAACAGGGTAAGAAAACTCAGATAGATCTCCAACAAAATCTGAAAAAATTGGCACTTGATGTTGGCACTGCTGCTATTACACTGTTCACATCATCTTTCAGCTTCAGTAGTTTTTAAAGATGACTAACAAAAATCTAATGGGAATAATAGACTGTCTGTGTGGATTTGTTTAGTTATTGTTTCTTTACTCATACATATACTGCTTCTGTCCCTCTATTAATCAATGTGGCACCAGCTAAAACATCTGCACAATATTGCAGAGACAGTACTTTCACAACACGAGTCACTTCTGTTAGTCATACATAAAATTATTGTTCTGCATCTGTCTTATCAGAGTTTGCAGTTTTTAGCATCATCTCTGCTGATGCAATTCACTTATCCTTATAACCTGAGGTATATTTCTCAAACATATGATAAACTTGTAATTCCAAAGAGGCAAGTGTTCATGAGCTTTACCCTGAATATATAAACTCAGGTTTACATCCCAGATGTGAATGGCATCCCACCTGAGAACTGTAAATGCCAGGTTGGGGGTTATTTCTGAATTAGTTTCTGAGTAATTCTTTAAATGAAAGCAAGGCCATTCTTGAAACTATTGGAATATTTGGAAGTAAGTTTCGCCCAGTTCCAGACATTAACAGCTATGTCTAAGAGCACCATATCCTAAAACTTTTGGATTGTAGTAGTAAAATTGAGCCACCCTCTGAGACACAAAGCCCATCTCCCAGGCATTAATGCCTAATTTTCTGGCCCTTAAAAATGGATGGAATAACCAAGAGCCCTAAACCCATTCCCAGATTTTTACCAGGTGGAATGTAAGTGCTTCTTTGAATTAAAGCTATCAGCAGTCAGACAAATCATCTTATCCTGAAAGCAGTTTTCTTCCAAATACCACACTTTCAGATGAAATAAAACTTAGTGGAAAGTGTAGCTATAACAAAAAATAGTTGAATGAAGTATGTGGTACCTTCTCCATGTGGTTGAACTGTTGAACTGAACGGAGAGCAGTTGTTAGCCAGGATGGAATGTTACATTTTAACAGTTGCCAACTGCTCCTCCAGCTTGGGACATCAGCATGATGCTGCTACATGACCTGTCCAGGCTGAACATCATCCTTTCACTCTATTGCATCCAAGTAAAATATAGAATATCAGATTGTGTCAAAGAGTTGCCCATTCTGGTGCTTTTTTTATTGTGAAATGAAACAAAGTAATTTAGTGAAGCTTAAACAATGTCCAACTTCTTCTGACCAGAGTGATGCAACTCTGGTCTTAAAAAGAAATCTCTGATACCACAAAGACACCACTGCCTGCAGGGCAACAACACTCAGAGGGAGCAGTGAGAATATGTGTGAGAGAAAGAACCCTCGGAGACGAAGGTAAGGGAAGAAGAAGGGGAAGAAGGTGCTCCAGACGCCAGGGCAGAGCACCCCGTGGTGAAGGCCATGGTGAGGCAGCTGTGCCCCTGCAGCCCATGAAGATCCACGGTGCAGCAGAGATGGACCTGCAGCCTGTGGAAGGCCCCACGCCAGGGCAGGTGGGTGCACCCAAAGGAGGCCGTCACCCCATGAGATGCCCGCGCTGGAGCAGGTTCCTGGCAGGACCTATAGATCCAGGNNNNCATGAGGCGGCGGGGCGCGGTGCAGCGCAAGGTGCCGTGTCTGTTCGTTACCGAGGTCAAGGACGAGCCCTCGGCCAAGCGGGAGCGACAGGTGGCTGCGGCAGCACCGGGACGGGAGGACGGGAGGACGGGAGGTCGGGAGGTGGGGCTGGGTCCGGGCCCGGGCCCGAGCCCGAGCTCCGGGGCAGTCGCGGGGCCGCGGCTTGCAACAGCACGGACCGTATCGG
>VXBQ01004991.1:333426-430043 GCA_013400175.1 Phainopepla nitens
TATAGATCCAGGAGTCTACTCTCGCAGGAGCCGGCGCTGGGGAAAGCGCAGCTGCCCCAGATCGGGCCGGGCCGGCCAAGCGGAGCCACCGCGCCGCTGGGCCTGATGTTGGGCGGGAGGCAGCCCAGCCCCGCGCAGCAGCCGCAGCAGCGGCAGCGGCCGCGGCGGACTCCATTTCCCGTGGCGCAGCGNCTCCGGGGAAGTCGCGGGGCCGCGGCTTGCAACAGCACGGACCGTATCGGAGCCCCCGGCCTCGGCCGAGTGGCGAGGTTGGCTGTAGATTTAAGGGAACCTCGCGGGAGAGGTTTGCGTAGAGTTCTCTCGCTGAAATGGAGGGAAGAAAGGCCGTCTGAGTGCCGTGTCAGCTCAGCCCCAAATTTTTCCGGGCAAGTGAATACAGGTGTTCGCCCTGATGCTGTGCTTGCTTTTTTAAGTGAAGGCCACTCCAGTATGACCGCACGGGGAGCCTGTGTGAAACCATCCTGCCATTCCTGCCTGTGAGCCTCGTAGGAAGAAAAATGACCTTGTATCCCTTTTGGTTTTGTTGGGGGTTTTTTGTTTGTTTGTTTGTTTTTTTCTTTATTGTTGTTTTCTTTTTGGAATATTAGGCTTGTGACAGAAGAAAATTGAGGCTGTAAGATGTGGACAGATTGGGGTGGCACTCACCTGTCTAGCTGCAGACCTCCAGCTTGTGGATTTTAGTAGCAGCTGCGTAGTGAATTGGAATGCAGCTCTGGGTAACCTTCTCCCATTGGGGATTGGCTTCTGGATGAAAGAGCTGAAATGGTTGCCAAAACGACAGTAACATAATTGTTCAACTCAGAGTTAAACCATCTCAGTAATGATGATGTAAGGGTACTTCTCTACAGTGATGATTCTTCGCACTGAAAAACCTAACAGGGTAATAGATCTGGAACTGGCACGTGCTATTTTTGTTCGGTTGATTTTGGTTTGAGTTTTTTTGTATTTTTTTGTTGTTGCTTTAATTTGGTTTTTGTTTTGGTTTTTAAAGTTCAAGCAAGGATAAAATGTGCTTATGACTGGTAGGGACGAAAGGGGATGGTAGTGGTTTTAAAACCAATGGGAATGTTTTCTCACTACCGTGAAATTTTTAATGTAATCTTCATATATGCTGTTTGTTATGGTTATACCTCTTATAACTATAATATGAAATAGTCATGTCGTGTAACACAGGTTCTAATTTTATGAATTCCACATTCTGTTTCAAGACTTCTGCAAGACAAGGACTTGCTTTGTGTTTTGCTAGCAGAAAGAGTCCAGATTAAAATACAAAGTTGACTGGGGAGAGAGAAGGGAGGTATGATGATTATAGAAAAAAAGATTTGAATCCATACACAACTGATTGCATGCTAGTACTGAAACTGTTAGAGAAGCTGTACAGAAGTCCTAGAAATTTGTACTAGTTATCTGTTTGTTTAAGATTCACAGATAATGTATTTTCTTGCTCTTTTGAAGCACAAAAATGTTCAGCTGACATGGCTGATACTAAGTGTTTAATACCAGGATGCTTTTGCCACCTTGCAAAAGCACACGTGCTCTGTGAATCGCACTAATGTGGCGCTGCTGACTTTCCTCTCCAAACGGAAAGCTGGGGAAAGCTGGTCGGTCGTGAGGAGCTTCTATTTGCACACTAATGCAGGAAGGTGGATCTCAAAATGCTGAAGTATTGGACTGGAATCCTTCTAGTTTATATGCCCTGTTTAAGATGGAAAGCAAAGTCATCTCTAAGTAATAATCAAGAATGGGAAAGAGGAAGAGACTTTACGAACAGATTGTCCTGGTTCATCTGTCTTAGAGTACTTGGCAAATTATCAAGTTTTGAAGAAACTATTAGAAATCAGCTCTATAAAATGAAGTACTTAAAGAGTTGGATTTATAGAGGCCAACTGTAAGGAGCAGGAATCTGTATCAGAGCAAGGCAGTAACATAGCTACTTGTCTTCTTTTCAGCCATTTAAAGTTTTGGCAACTGATACTATAACTGGAAAAGCATTAGAGGCAGATGTACACAATGCAGTTCCTACTGAAAAGGTGGATGGAACCTGCTGTTATGTGACAACATATAAAGGTAATAAGGAAGATACATTTGCAGATTTCTCATGCTGACTAGAACTTGTTTTATGCAGTTTTCACTTTTTTGGTACGACTTATTTAGATCTGTTGTGAATTCAAGTGTCATTAAGCATCTTCACCACAAAGTAATAGTTACCATAGACTTAGAAGGTGTTTCTAAAGTTGTTCTAGCATTTACTCTCTAAAATATATGAAGTATGGTTTAAGCATCTAGGAACTATTCCATTTTTTAAACTTCCTGTTAGTAAGTCTTCCTTGCAAAATGGGTCATGTATAAGAGTGTGTAATTTCCTTGGGGAATATTTACAGGAGTACAGAGGGTGGGAGGAAATGAGAAGACTGTGGTTCATTGACTCACTCAGCCTCATGCCTTCACCTGCAGTTGTGAGGAAACTCTGTAATATGCTAGGCAAGACTGTACGTAGAATCCAAAATAGATTTGGAAATTCACACAGTGTACTTTGAATTTAAATAGTAAGTGGCTTTGCTTATAAAATTTCTCTAGTGGTGAATGGGGCTTCCTCTGTTGCCTGTTATATAGTTGATTTCAGTACTCTGCAGGGTATGGTCACCTCAGTAAAGTGCTGGTTTTATCTTTGGAAACTCCTAGGGCAACCATACCTATGGGCCAGGTTGGATCGAAAACCCACCAAACAAGGTGAAAAAAGGTTTAAACGATTCTTGTATTCATTGGAAGATAGCAAAGGTTAGTGAAGATTTCTTTCCTTCTTTTTGACTATGTAAGTTATCCAGTTAGAAAAACAACTAGGCTAACATGGGAAATAATCAGTTATCCTGCTCCTTTTTTTTTAACATCACCCTTTACATTGAAGAGCTTTAAACTGGAATAGGTAGCTAATTTTTTAATCTTAATTTTTGAACCTTTAAACTTCTTAAAGGCTAAATACATCTTTAAACTATCCTAATTGTAGACCACTTGAGTGTGACAGATGTTGGTGTTTGTACAAAGTAACTGGAACTACTGTCTGTATAACAAGGTTTAGATCATGGTATTTTGATAATTGCATTGAAAGACAACTAAAGCAAAGCTGGTTAACAGTTAGCCAAAAACTAAATGTTGCATTTATATGTCTAGAATTTGTTTGGAATATTGAAGAGGATTTCAAGCCTGTTCCAGATACCTGGATTCCAGCAAAGGACATAGAGTTCTCTAATGGCAATCCTTTGCCCGATGAAAATGGACATATGCCAGGTACCTATGATGCAGCACAGGTGAAACTGGGGAAAAGTGTGTGAATTTCTGAAGTGAATTAGAATTAGAATTAGTTCCAGAGTTAAAAATAGTAGTTAACAAACTCAGAAAAAATAAAATTGGAACACCATTCATTCACTATCCAGAAAGGCTTTGTTCTTCTGACACATGGAAATAATTGCAGTTTACTGTACAAATTTACAGGCCTTCAGCTGAAGGCATAATTGTCATTCTTCTGAGATACAACAGTTTTTCTTTTTACTCTTTCTGTTTGTAGTTAACTAGGGGTTAACTAAAGTTTTTAGGGTTTTTTTTAATGCATGTAACAGCTTCTAGTATGCATTCAATAACTTCAGGTATTTACTTAGGTAAAATGTAGTGTTTTCTCATAGGTTGGGTGCCTGTGGAGAAGAACAGTAAGCAGTATTGCTGGCACTCATCAGTTGTAAATTATGAGGCTGGAATAGCACTGGTATTGAAACACCATGCCGACCCAGGGCTTCTGGAAATCAGTCCTGTGCCATTATCAGAAATTTTAGAACAAACACTGGAGCTTATTGGGACTAATATCAATGCAAATCCATATGGTAAGTTTATATGGTCTTTTCTTAAATTCTTTCTTAAGTGGTATTTTTGAGTGAAATCAGTGCATTTTCTTCGTATAAGTTTTTTAAAAGAGTTTTCCAGTAGCAACCTTCTTACAAAGGAGAGAAAGGGCTGGCTGAAGGAACTCTCACCCAAAAATACTCACCTTAGAAAGCTGAGTTGTCATGGGACTAGTTATGTCTATTAAATCTCAGTAACTAAAAAAGGCATTGCTTTGGTCTTTCAAAAAATATTTTGACTGGAAAAACTGTTGTAAATATTACTATTAAAATACTAGTAATTTTTTTTTGTTTCTTGAAGCTTTCAGGTTTTTTTACATGCTCTTTTAAACATGAATTGAAGTAGAAAACTTTATTCAACAATTTTTTTGAGCCCCTAAAGTTAGTCACAAGTTGCAATTTTTAATTATGAAATAGGAATTTTTTTAAGGAAATGTAATTTAGGCTGAATTTCAGTTGTGGCTTCTTCCTTTGAAGGCCTTATAAGGAGAAACCAATTACATATGAGCACAAGTGAGTTCTAACTACTGTGCTTTGCTGTTAGGATAACTTGCAAGGATGGGTAGGAAAAATAGTCCTACCTGGTCCTAAGCATTTCCTGAGTATTTTCAAGAATTGCAACAAAAAGTTCTAATAGCTGTGTTCTTAAATGAAGATTGATGTTAACATGAAAGTCAATGCAGTTGTTAACAGCCCAGTTTTAAGTATTCATGAGAAAATAGGCCAGATTTTCAGGAACTGAAGTGTTTGTGCCATTGATTGTGATCTAAGTGTGAAGGATTTAGCTGGTAGCTTTATGGTGACTGAGGAGGTGACCACAAGATAAAAACAGACAACTGTATAAGCCCCTGGGTCATGTTTATTTTATACAAAGGAGGAGGAGGTTTTAATAAATATAAATTAAAATGTGAGGAGAGACAGCTGTGTTTGGTACTTAAAAATGTAATTAACTGTTCTGTTAAAGACAGGACAATGTTGTAGTATCTGATAGAAGTTTACAGAGTGCTTTTAAATGTCTGCAATAACAAAAGTGAGGAAACACAGTAACTAGGGGGAAGGTATTTGTTTCTTTAAATGTAGGGCTAGGAAGCAAGAAGCACCCTGTACATCTTCTGGTCCCACATGGAGCATTTGAAATAAAGAATCCACCTGCTTTGAAGCAAAATGACATACTATCTTGGTTTGAAAGCTGCGTGGAGGGTAAAGTTGAAGGAATTGTGTGGCACTGCCATGATGGGTGTTTAATCAAGGTAAGTATGTGCATGGACATGTGGAAAGCACTGTAATAATTCATAAACTCTGAAGTACTGTATTCATTTGGGTTTTTTTCCAAGCTCTTTAATAGTAAACATTCTCTAACAAATGAGATGACAGTAGAATTAGAAAAGCCACTGAATCACTACAATGACAACATAAACATATTGAACTTTTTCATTCCCAACATGCTAATAAAGGAATTGAGAACATATTTTCTTGGCTCTCTGTATAGAAGTCATTAATTTTAAAGCTTAATTCTTGTATTTAAAAATTAGGTTCTCATAATGTTGACAAATCGAACAAATATTATTAATAAGAATGTGATTTTTAATTAATTAGCAGGTTTGTATTATCTCTGAAACTGTGGAGGACACTTTGGTTCTGGTTTGCCTTTTCTCTTTGTTGATGTTCATGTTACAGAGATAATTTACTAATGGTTTTAAGTGCCCTGATGCAGAGGATCCTAGAATCCACAAACACCCACACACTGCCCAAGATGGGAATTGTTGCACTACTCTATCAGAATGGCTGAACTGATCTTCTTTCCTTTTCTTTTAGCTTCATCGCCATCATCTTGGTTTACCTTGGCCACTGGCAGAGACGTACCTGAATTCTCAGCCTGTTGTAATTTCTTTTAGTAGTACTAAATATGACTGTGACTTTGAACCAAAGAGTTTGTTTCACCATTTTTCAGTGTTGGATGGACAAAGGTTTGACAGACTCAAAGATATCAAGTTTGATGCTTGAAACTATTTTTTTCTTTTAAGTTAATTGTTGTCTGTCCTGCATTCCTCTTACTTGTGTCTACCACAGAATTCTTCATGAATACTCTTCTAGCTTAGGCAGCAGCCCAGCTACTGATACTACTGCAGCATTTTAAGTTTATCCTAAATGACTAACTTAAAATAACAGAGATCTGACAGCCAGAGCAGAGATCTAGCTTCCAGCATGTTTATGAAAAATCCTTAACTTTTGAACCCATTCCTGGAAACTGTTAGCATTAAGTGAAGGAAGTATGTTTTCTACCACTGGCTGGTCCTAAAAGCTTTACTAATGAATGCAATCAACTGGAAAAGTTACAGAGGCTGTGCTTCTACAAATGTAGTTATTATGACAATATTGTATATAGGTTTGAGACTTAGCATCAAGTTTCTTAACAGTAAAAGGACATATTTCAGATGGGACCAGAATTACTCCTAAAATTTGACCATTTTTTTTAAAAGTTGTAACAGTTTCTTCCTGGTATCATTTAACTGTACATCTGCAGCATTATGCTGTTATTTAAAAACCCAATTAAACCTATATCCTACTCGCACTTGCACTATTTTGGGACAAAAAGAATAAATAATAGAAAATACACTAATTTTATTTTGGAGAGCTTCATCAGTGGAGAGAGACATGACTTGGCTTAGTAATTCCCATTTACAACTTGTCTCAAGGGCATATTCATCAAGGGCATATTAAGTAAGATAAGGTATATAAACAATAAAGGTGAGACTGAATGATCATCTGAGTTGGCTTTATTTCATCTCTGCTATAAAAGTATATATCCAGCAATATAAAATAAACAAAATGAAAAATCAGTTATGTACAAAAATACCAGTGGCTTGGCTGAAATACTATAGCTTCATTTTCAGTTCTTTGTTCTTGGATTTTTTTAACATTGAAGTAAAAATAACCAGGGATGTAAGAACAGACATCCAGCACACTGACCCTGAGTTCACAGTTAAACGTTATGGTTGCACAAGACAACAAGAGCAAATTACATATTCTTACTGATCTGGGACTTAGCATACTTAGTATGCTGACAGTTTAAAGGTTTATTAACTTCTAAGAGAAGCCCAAAGTTTCAATTTCACCTGACACCTTACTACCCAAATTAACTGTTCTGAATTAAAATATATTATTGCACAGGAGCTGGGAGAGGTAAAATTCACTTCTATTTTGAGTGTTGTATATAAATACTGACTGTGAACTGTTGAATAATCCAATTCTGCACTCCTAGGTGTGTGCAAACTAACATAACTTTATGAGACTTACCTAATTACAAGATAAAAACAGACAATTTTATGTTTTGTTTCAATGATGACGATACTGAACACTACCCTAAGGAACAGAAATGTTGCTTGGACTATCCTGAATGCCAAACTCTTCATAAAGCTGCTTCAATCTCTCTTCTAAGATAATATTTTTTTTTACTTCTTCCTTGTAGTTATATTTTAGATCCTCAAGTTCTTCAAAAAACGAAGGATTATAGGTTTCTAGTTCTCTTCTCAGCTCTTTTGTCTCTTCCTATTGAAAAGAATGAAGGAGTAGTATCTTTATCCAGAACTTTGTTAATACCACACAGCGCCTTTTTTTGCCTTTTTCTTGATGGATTTTGTGATAAGAGAATAAGGATCTTGTCTAGAAGTAAAAAACTCAAGCCATAATCAGCACCTTCACTAAAAACAAAATAGGCTTTGTTAACGATGTTTAGAAATTGACTTTTTCATTAGATATTAAATACTTCATTAGATATTATTTAATTTAGCTATTAAATAGCTGTTTCTAGCTAACCATAATTTTGTTTATTATCTTGCCTAGGATGATCCTTGCAGCTCACCTTTAATTGCTGTTTTTCAAGCTCTGAAACTTCCAGCTGTGACTGGAGGTCACCCATTTCTGTCATTAGTTTGTCAATTTTATCTATAGTTTCATTATGTCCTGCAAAAATAATGATTTTTTAATGAAATTTTAAGTAGTGAAAACCCGTGGCACAAGTAATCTTGTTTGAATACTTTTGCATCTCCTGAAAGCTGAAACAGTTGAATCAAACCAATTAGGATCACCAAACATTGAAGTCACCTGGGCTTTTCCTTAGTTCTTGTACCAGTTAGGCATTGGTGTCTAGTTCTTGTGACTGAATGCAGCAGCCCAGTGGTCAGACTGTTAGCACACCTTTGAGAATATACATGTACACTTCCTCTGAATTAAGTGCAGCCAGTTTGAAAATACTGTAAGGATCTTGTTGCACGTATTCATAATTTCAGTAGGGTTAGTTTTGGGTTTTTTCCTCCAGTCACGTGGCAGCATGCTGCTCCATAGTGCTCTGCTTCTCCCCTGCTAGATCTTAAATCCTTCACAGAGCTGGTAACTGGAAATAAACACTCATGCTCTAGCATCTTGGAACCCAAAGCAAAAGGTGTAGGAAAGAGGATTCAATGAACGACTGAGATCTTACAGTCTTTTGAGGTTAATAAAGCAAGTGGGGGCAGGAACTACACACCTTCGTGTGAGGGGAAATCATACAGAGTTTATAGCCTCATGCTTAAAAATAATTGATTATGGAGATTTTTATGGAAAATTCTCTTCAAAATACTTGTATATGAATTCAAAAATCCAAGACCTTAATCTGCTTTAGTTTACAGTACCTCAGCATTAATCTACTTCAAATAATTCTGTAGATTTATTATCACTTTGCACACACGTATTAAGTAAAAGTAGTTTTAGAGCCTAAATACAAGAAGATCTTTATTTTTAGGTATTGAAAATTATTACCAGCTGTAGGACCTTCACCTGTAGAGGTGTGTCTTTCAGGCTTATAATCTTTCATCTGGTGCACTAGTTCTGCTTTTTCTTTCTCTAAACGATTATTTGTTAATCTGGAATATAAAAAATATTAGAATTTTTTTTAATTATTAAAATGTTCTAGAACATAAAATATTTAACTAAAAATTGCAGTGGGCATTTCCTGATGTTCTTATTTCATTTTTATTGGCTGAGGTATTTAGTGAGTTTAGAAGTACATTACCTTAAAAGCTGAAGCTCCTTGATGATGTTTTGCTCTGTCTCTGCACCTTCAGGTGGATGTTTAAGATGCTCAATCTTAAAAGAAAAATTAAGACAGTTTTATTCTTGAAAACAGTATCCATGGCAATGCAGTTCAGATAGAGTTCTCTTGGATACAAGATTAAAAAAAAATTAAAATAGCACTAAAGATGTAACCAGAGATTAGGCTATCAGAAAATAAAAATCGTTCATGTACAGTTTCCACACACAAAGCTAATTCTTGACAACCTTTCCAAATGTATTTCACGAAGGGTGAAGAAAAAAGTATTTACAAGTTAGATTTACAAAGAAAGTTGGATACATAGCTACACCAACATAGTGTATACATATGTTTAAGGAACTGATAAGCCTAAATCTTTTAAATGCTTTAAAAATATTACCAATGTGCTTATTTGCATACCTGAGTGTCCCAGTTCATTCTGAAGGATGGTATGAAAGCCCTGTGATTTTGCAGTGACAACCCTAATGAGGCTACACTGACTAGGGATGACCTGCAGTTAGAAGAGTTCCCTGACCAGAGAGGGAGGGAGCCTCTGAAAGAGATGCCTGGTAAAGATGCAGGAGCACAGTAGTGGCTTAAATATGTGATTATATGCAGTTAATGAATGCAGTGACAGTTCATGAACTCAGATGAGGCTACTGGCAAAGATAGGCTTTTGTTCTGTTGCTATCTAACATGGTAAGGATTTGGGGTTTTTTTTTATACAATTAGGTTCTGTATTTTGAAATGTAGTTAGCTTTGATCTCATCCCTTCATCAGTACTTGAGACATGAAAGAAACTGGAAAGTGTGTTTACTCCCACAGTAATATCACAAAATGAAAGACTTCTGTCTCTGTGTTAAATTTGCTGCTGGTATATACTTCGTGTTAATAACACCAATGTTAGAAAAAGAAAAACAAGGAAAAACTAACAAAGTAATTGTTTCACAGGAATCAATTCCAAGTTCTATTTTTTGAACAAATCTACTTTCTTAGATAATACACATATATGACTTCCCAAATTGGAAGTTCTGTATTTGAACAGGGCCAGTACAAGGTCTCTGGGGAAGAAAATCATCTGCATATAAATAAATGAGAAGACGGAAGCTGATGTAGGGGCCGTTCTAGGACTGCAGCTCTGTATTTAAAAGCCAAACCATGATACATCTTTTCAAAGGTACCTAAGCATAAAATTCATCAACTCTTCCACATGTACACTAGTACTTGTAAGACTACTGGAAACTGCATGTAAGAGGCCAGACTGGAAACAGAAATGAGGATCCTGTTTAGGATAGCGAACTCAATACTCTCCTGCCCCCCACCAAAAAAAAACAAACTGGAGGGAATAGGAAAGTCTCTGCAACAACCTCACTGCAGAACAAGCTGAAAGGATTTTAAGACCTTTTGAAGCATTTATCTACAGGTTTTCATGTGATCACTGAAACTGTAATAAAAACCCTACAGAAGAACACAGTAGAAAAAGAATAGTTTTCCTCAGACTGCAAGTGAAGAATATATATTGATAATATGTGGTAAACCTCATTAACTGGCTAAAATATATAAATATAGCAACTATGACTGAAAGAACCTATAAAAGAAAGGATTACAGAAAAAAAACAAGTATTCTACAGACATTACAAAGATAATTTAAGCATTCTGTTTTCAGAGTTATCTAGCTAAATTTTACTCACTTGTTCTTTTAGATCTTGTAAATTTTTATCAGCGTTGTGTTCGCGTTCTGTTGCTTCCTGAAGCAGCCGTCTAAGGTTAGCAATGCTTTGGGTTTTTTTAGCAATATCTATTTCCATTTCCTTCAACTTACTTTCCTGCATTCTGGCAGTATTTTTATTTAGAAAAAAATAAGCAAAAGTTAATACTTAGGCAGAAACAGAGATTAAAATATCTTTAGGAGAATATATGCTGTAAAATACACCCTACAATATGTTTGGGGCATTGGCCTTGAAATAACCATTAGCCTTATAAATAGAGTTTGCTGAAAGATGCATGAGAAACACATCTTTGATCTTAGAATAAAGGCTTTTCTAGATATTACACTTCTGTGGCTCTCTTCTTGTGTCTACACTTTATTAGAAGGGGACAGGAATCTTTTTATGCTATTGCACACAAACCCCAAATACCTGCTGCTAAAAGGATCCATGTTACTGATGCAGTACGTACACTAGTTGGATCTTACTTCAGTGTTACACCTTTGAAAGTATTTTTTTAATGATTTTGTAACTTATGGAAAATAAGATACTGAGAAAAGGGCTAATATTGATGCAGAAGAGGAAGACTCCAAGGCCAAAACTGCTGCAGTAACTTGTTTACCCTGGAAGAGCTGTCTGAGGAGGATTCATGTTGCTTTGAGCTTTACAAGGTTACAAAAAGGTTTGTAGACAATCTGAAGTATTGGAAGGTACCTCTAGAGGTCACGTAGCCCAGTCTCCCATCCGAATCCATCTGGATTTTCAGATAGCAATACAGTGTCCAACACTTTGCTACCTGCCAGAGTCTTCTGATGGGTCACTGGGATGACACACCCCTTTGTCTGCCCTATGAAACACCTTCTGTTACCATGTATTTGCATTGGTAGATGGGCTGGTGAGGTAGATTGCATGTTGAAGTTCTCTTAACAGCTTCTCTAGATTAGTAAGGTCGTTATGTTATTAACTTACTTTAAATTCATTTTAAAGTAAATGCAAATATAAGGCTTTATTCACATGAGTTGAAATAAGCAAGTACAATTAAACATGACCATGTATTTTGTATTTATATACAACTACGTATCTCAACTAAACAGAACCAAGTAGAAATGTTTTTCAAAAGAGGTGAAGAAAAAGAATAAATGTATGAATACCGCTGAGCTGATATGCCAGCTGTTAAGGGCCTACCATCTTCACTGCATGCTCATACCTTCTCTCTGCTGTGGCCATTAGCTACTTCCTTCCTGTCCTGCAGTCAGTTTTGCCCTCCTTCCTTAGACAAATTATGGTTGACATCTGGCCTTGCATAGAGACATTTTACCTCACTAGATAGTTCAGGGGAAAAACCAAATGGCTTTTTGAAGTCTCAATGAAGAAAAGGCTCAGCAATATGTCACAGTAGCACAGGGATCCCAAGGGATCCTGTGGGAGTGCAAGACCAGGAAGGGAGTAAAATCTTGGACATCAACAGTGATCTAGTGATCTGACCTAAGATGAAATTAGACAAGTCTCTCTCCTGTCCAGCTGATTTTCTGCCCTAATAAATTTACTGTCAGAAGTTCTGATTTTGTAGATACCTTCCATTTCTGTTTAGTAAAGAGTACTTTGCAACACATCAACTTACTTCATCCTCAAGTCATCCAGGACTAAGTATTTCTTATCAAAAATTTGCTCTCTGCCATCTTTACACAAGACACAAGTTGTTTATTTCTCTTAATAGCATAAGCATTGTATCATTTTTCTGTTCTCTTATTACATTCTCAATTCCTACCTTGTTACGATGGACTTCCAGCTTCTGCTGTCAGCTCCATCAAATTGGCTCTCAGCCAAATTTAGCTTCTTAATGGTTTCCTCCAGCTGTACATTTAACTTCTCATTTAATATCTCCAAGTTTTTCTTCTCTATTCGTAGCTTCTCTCCACTGTCAGCTTCCTATTGTTCAATAAAAGCAAAGCTTTATGGAATACTTAACCTCATACGAAGCATGGTATTATCTCAAACGATGGTGAGATAGGGTCAGTGCTGATGTACAGGAAAATTGCATCCAAGACTACTGGCACTACAACTTCCAAATTTGATCTTGGGCTAGTCCTTGGATATCTCCTCTTCAAATATGGTGAAAAAAAAATCTGTCATGGCAATATCAGTGTTATATCAACCATTAAAAAAAATAAAAACCATATACCTACCATAACCAGTAACTATAGGAAATAAAGGGATGCATTAAAATGATCATACCTTTTTCAGTTCTTTACGCAGTCTCTCATTTTCAATAATTACTTTTTCTATTCCTTTGGTTTTAGATTCATAACGCACACTCAGCTGGCCCTCCAGATCAAGTTTCATTTTTTCCATTTCAGACTAAAGATCAAACAGTTTGTTAAAACACATTTATATTGCTTAGTAGAAGACTTCGGATTTCCATTTTTAAAGCACAGCAGTTACAGCTACTTAGCACAGTGAACATTTCATCACATAGTTAAATATATCTTTAAGGTACAAAGTACCTTAAACTGTGCAGTACGTTATGCTAAAATGACGTTTTGCCTTTCTGTTCTATATATTTCATATCTGGCATTTTCAAAACAGTTTTGTGCCAATCATTATCAACAGGCTAGCTACTCCATTTTGTTACTAACTTGCATATAAACTGTTACCTAAATATAGTTATTGGAGATAAATCTGTACCTTTAGCCTCTCATTTTCCTGCTCAAGACCAAGAAATTTCTCATTAGAAACCACAGCTGGAACTTTTTTCAGTTCTTCATTTTCTCTTTGGACTCTTTCTACAACCTTTTTCATCAAGCCAATTGTTTTTTCCAGTTCTGGGACCGTCTTTCCACTTCTACCAGCCTACAGACGAGGGAAGGAAAAAAGAAAAAGCGAGCAAATAGTTCATCTTAATGTTCTGAGATAGAATAAATCTTACATTATTGGTTATTTTCCCATTGCAATTCATATTTATAGAAAAACAAATACTTTATTTTGATATGACTTGAACTCTAGAATTTCTTGTGTACTTACTACTCCAAAACATCTAATGATTTATTAATCCCCCAAGTCAACAAATCAACTCCTTCATTTTCTATGTTACCTCTGCAGTTAAGTCTCAAAATCTGCTGTACTCTTGAACTAAACTGAAATATTAAGAAAATAAATCAAAGAACTATTTAACTTACTTAGCTTTTCTTGTAGAAGAATTCCCCAATCCAATAGACCATGCAATTGCTTAAATGCTAATACTGTTGGGGCATGGGGGGGAGAATGGCTGGGAACTTCGGGGAAGAAAAGAGAACCCTTTTTTAGCAACCCTTTTTCTGCTGAATTAAAGTGACAGAAGAACTGTATATTAAAGCATAAGTGTATCTCCCTTTCCAAAGGCATATATTTTTCTTGCAAAATTACAAATAAATAAATGTGAGGGGAAATACTGTAATTTCTCTATTTTTCTTCATTCACTACATTAATTAATGAGTTAGAAAATCTTTAGGGAGTCTTCATATCCATTTATTTTCTCATCCTCTTTGTAGCAATTTCCTCAGCAGTCATAATTTAAAGACGCTGCTGATTCTAGTTCTTGGGCTATAAGGTACCTCATAAGGAAAATGGGGAGGATTTTACTCCTTGGACTTCTACATAAATGTATATAGTGACCAAATTTCAGGAGTAAAAACAACTTATTTTTCTTCTCTGAAATAACTGGAGGGATTAGGAGGTTTATGTTGGTACACAGCAGAGTTAAAGAAAAACTTGTCACATCTTGCTGCCTGTGAATGGAGAAAGATGCAGAATTTTCTGTCTCCTCAAAACCTTTGCGTGAAACAGTTGTATAAACTGAATTTTCTTTTCCAAGAATATCACTGCATAAGAGAGACAGGTACACAAGCAGTCCATGCAAAGCATGAGTAAAAGAATAAAAAATTTCTGATCTTTTCTGGGTACCCAGAAGCAGAATTCATTCTCCTTGTACACTGAGCTACAATGATCTACAAAGACACTTAGGCAGCTTTTATTAATTCAGCTTTCTTTAGAAGGTCACACATATAGTTTGATAAGTGAGCAGCAAGAGACACTGCTGAGTACTTTATTCCCTTTAACTTTGGAAATACTGTTCATTTACAGTAGTTAACAGTAGTCAACTTTTACTAGGGTAAAAATTTAGCTGTGTCACTTTCCATAGTACAGCAAACAAAAACCTTCACTAACAGTAACTTACCCTTTCTACAGCTGCATCAAACCATTTACATAAATACATGAGTATAATTTTCATTATTATGGCTGTAACTGCTACTTATTGTAAAAATATGCTTCTGAAGGTAACTAATCCAAATGACAACACCATGACAGTGCAAATATTTAATAGTTTAGCTCGAGTCCTTCTAAATCCTGTTAACTTATTAATTCATTATAGCATTTTGTCAATAAAATAAACAAGAACAAATAATGTTTGGTTTTGGTTGATTCCAAATTATTTCACTTCATAATACTTGGCTTTTTTTTTGTATTTTGTTTTCATTTACTTATGATGAAAAGTGCTGTTAGAATACTCACCCCTCTAATGCTGCCAAGCTTTCGTTCAGCATCTGCTTTCTCTTTTTTGAGAAGTTCACACATTTCTTTTAAGTCATCTACTTGGTCCTACAAGCAAAAAAATAGAAATTAATAAACAACTTAGATTTCAAATTGAGGTGAAAAACTGGTAAACAAAATTACAGTGGTTTTACTTTGAAAAATTTAGGAGAAAGCAACTTTCCAATGACGTTTTCCATTATTTCTACTAGCTATTCAACCTTCTCATCTTCTGTCAAAACATGGAAAATTTACAGTATGTACAGAAAAAATATCTATTTCTTTTTAAGCAATTCCCTGACTTGTGTGAGGGTAAAGGGGACTAAAGGAAGAAGATGTTACCTTTAGTCTTGGCAAATCTTTATTGGCCTGCTCTAGTTGGAATCTTAGCTCAATGTTTTCAGATAACAATCTTAAATTTTCCTTTACAACTTCTTGTTCTCTTCGATACTGATCACTAGATCCTATTCCTGATGTCTTGAGAAAAGAGGGGAAAAATTATTATTCAGTGGAAATGTACTAATTCAATACAACTATCAGTTGTAGCTGATTAAGAGCAACAGAGAACAAGTATTTTTCACAAAAATGAAAAAAGACAGTATTATTACCAGTTTTGATCTAATCTGCTTTGATTTTAACACCTTCTCTTACATTTCTTAAACTTGCTTAACCCTTAAGGGAAGTTTACAAATCAGTATAAAAATTTCGTCAAACCAAAATTACTTCTCCAACGATTCTGTAGAAGTAAACCTCAGACTATAAGATAAAGAAGCTACTGAATTAAGTAAGCTGTGACACTGTACCTGGGAACAGCATCTAATTTTAAGGGTATACTCTGATAGACTTTAAGTAGCACATACATCATAAGAAATTTCAATTATGTCAAATGGATCAGAGAACAAGCCAGGAACAGCAGTATGTAACTCTCATTTAATCTGTTAGTTCCCAAAATCATAAGTCTATCCATGGAGTATAGTGATTTCAACTACACAAAGATGGCTTTGCATACTTAATAGTGCCAAGTGAAATCGTAGTGATACAGTAAATTACTATGTCTGACTAGTAAAGAGAAAAACCTTTTAATAATTTAATAATCGATGTTTTTTACTTATGTAATTTGGGAACTAACTGAATGATTCATTACTTTATCACTAATTAAAGGAATCAAGTACTTGCTTCATTAAAGCTTTTTTTTTTTTAGTGTAAATAATAACATATAAGAAGTCTCCTAAAGAATGAAGGATATAAATTAGCTCCATGTATCTTTGGGGTTATTTGTAAATTCTCTGGATCAAAATTTTAGAATTGACAGTAGCTTACTTGTGAGCTGACATGCATGCCTATCATGGAAGTATAAGGTACTTCAATATCCCTGCAGACCATAGGAAAGCACTGCTTTATCAAGATCAAACTATTCTATTTCTACGTCATTGGTACGGAAGAAATGCTAGAGGGCCACTAGAGTATCAAACCTCGGGCATTTCACAATATTTTGGGGTAGTTTCAACCCCTTCTGTAAAGCTTCGGTTATTTTTCTGTTTATTCTCTGCAGTGTGTTGATTCATTTCATTATTCATATTTATCTTCTCTGCTTCACACTCATTAGCTTGATTAGGAGGTTCCCCTGAATCAGACCAATTGCAGCTCATTTCGTCAGCATCAGGCTCTTCTACACATTCTTCTTCATCCACATTTGATTGCTTGAAGATTTCTTGCTTCCTCTCTTCTTCACATTTCTCATTAATTTTTCCATTTTCAGGTTGGGTTATATTTTCTTCTTTTTCATCACAGTTCTCTTTACCAGCTTCAGCTATAATTTTGGTTTTCAGTCCTCCCCTAAAAATATCTGTGTCCTTGCATTTCTCACTATCTTCAGGGTGCTGTTCAGGAAACACCTCTCTGCTTACATCTGCAGCAGCCTCTTGGCCTTCATTATGCATGATGCACGTTTGCATGTCTGTGTCCTCATCTACTTCACTGCCATCAATAACTCTGTTGTTAGTCTGATGTTTGATTTCATCCCTATTTGAAACAGATTTCTTGTGAAGGAAATTCAGATTCTTTTGTTTACTGACAGTGATAGGAACAGACTTGGTCAGTTCAGTTTGGTCACATGTATTCTGAGTCAAGTTGAAGATATAGTGAAGCATGAAAGAAAAGCAGAACACAGTAAAAGAAAACAGGAAATAAAGGAAACTAGAATGTACTGTGAAGTCTACTCTTGAAAGAAAACTTAATAATGCAAAATTTGCAATATAATCAACCTTGTAAAAATCAAAGTGCAACAAAAACACCTATATTTTCCTTATTTTTCCACATATGCTAGGATGCTGAATATTCCAGCTTCTACCTGTAGGACACAGAAACTTTTAAGTTTTGGAGATTTGCGGCTTTTTTGTGTTTGGTTTTTTGGGTTTTTTTAAAACCACTAAAAGCTGAGTATTTCACATCCTGCTGCAGAATACTGTCATTTAAATAAAACTAGCTAAATGATATAGAATACCAAATAGAAAACAAATACTTTTCCTAAGTAGCATTCTACGTAATATGGTTACATTATTAACTTACCAAGGGTCTCAAAAACATCTCTCTTGAACATTGTCTCTGCAATGCATGAAGCTTTTCCTGGAGGTATTGATTTTTTAAGTGTAAGTCTTCTACAACAGAGTCTCGTGGGATTGCTTGCAGTGTTCTACATCAAAAAACAAATCAAGACAAACAAACAAATGGCTATTAATGCAGAAAAACGTCCCTTAAGGTAGAAGCACTGTGAAATTCTGGATTTTTACATTGGATTTTCCCAGTGTTTCTAAGCTAGTTATTCTAAATCTACATTGCCCATATTTCAACTAATCCCATTGAATGGAAGATACTTGCTTTTGGCAGAAGGAATCTGCTCTTTTCAGATCTGTACAGTTTTTATTACTCAGGTACATTATCCACTGTGATTGTGGATACACTGGTATACACATCCTAACTGCACTTAGCAGTTCCAGTAACTTTCACCAACTCTAAACTGCAGTTAAAATTTTTCACAATAGGAGCCGTATGTTTTTCATATTATTTAGCTTTTTAGAATTATGAACCAATGCTGCATAGTCTCTGAACATGCACAACTGTTCCCAAATACTTTTAAATTTGCTCATCACAGACTCTAAGACGAAATTTTAAAATTCCTGTTTCTTTTTTTCCTTCTTGAATTATTGTTTGGCTGTTAAAGACTATCTAATTCCACATCTTTTTTTCCAAATTTAGATTTCTCACTTTTTATATTCTTTTAAAAAGTCTCTTACCTCATGTGTGCAACTTCGTTTTCTAGCTCTAGATTCCGTTTTCTCAGTTCTTCCACTTCTTTTTCAGTTTCTGTGGCTCTTACTCCAACAACGCGGTCAACAGTGACACCAGTAGTTTTCAGTTTCTTCTGTAGAGCAATTTTCTCTTTTTCAGTCCTGCAACATCCAGTAATTTACATTTTAAAGCTTATTTGCTAACTTGCTTTCTTGAAGAGAAAATATTTTCTGTCTTAAAGAATCCACATTTGCATTTTATTTACTCACTGAATCACACCCCTTTTCTGTTTAATAAGGTTACTGTATAGACAGTAAAGCCTTACCAAAATCCCAACTCAAAGCCCAAAAAAACCAACGGACATTAAGTCAGTATCATGCACGTCATAAATCACTTGTTGGTCTTGCCTGTGTTCTATGTGAAATTCAAGCAAGGCTTGCTAAGAATAAAAGCCATTTTGAAGCTGCTTCAAATCACAATTTAGTAACAGCTACAATCACCACCACATCTTTTACCACTAAAATCTTGCCATTACTTCTCTAAAGTAAACATAACATCTGCAGAGGGTATGGACATATGGTTGTTTCCTGAAAAGGCTTCCAACTCATAATCCTGCAACTGTCCTTACTGCCATAACACTACAAATATCCAATCCTAGCAACCTGATTAAATAATATCACTGTGAGAAACAGCTTGTCTTCATAAAGCTATTATTTGCTTTATGAGAATAATAGAATGCTAAACTAGGAAGCATAATAAAAGATTTAAATTAATTTTATCTCAAGACACTTCCCTCTAATAAAGGTAGTTGGCTTCCACAAGGGAAAGGATACTAGAGGATTTAGTAGCCTGCTGCTTGAAAATTAACTAATCCTTTTAGTCTCAACAGCAATGTCAAATTCTCACCATCAATCTTATAAACATAACAAACTGCAATAATTAGTATATGTCAAACATATTTGGATTTCCCTTATGTCATCATTTTGTAGCTGAATCAATTAAAACCAACTCACTTTGTATAAATTTCCTTCAATGTATTCAACTGTTTGGATAAAGCATCTGCTTCTTTTTCCTTTTCCCTTAGTTTGTTCCGCAATCCTTCCATTTTGATTTGCCATTTTTTACCTTCATCCCATCTAATTATTTCCTCCTTAGAAGTCTGAGAAGAACATAAATAGATGATGTATTTCCCCTTAATTTCTTCTCTTAAAGTAAAACAAGCAAACACATTAGAAATCTAAGAATGATATATTCTTCATTTATCAATTTAAACCAGGAAGCCATAGCAGGCATATATTACTTGCCATAGCTATATAGCAGGTTCAGCTGGATACACTGCTGTGATTGGTGGAAAAAGCAAATGCAGTTGATTGCTCCTACCAAAATCTTCCTTAGCTTTTAATATTCATTTTATAAAAAAGGTGTGAAGTATTTTATGAAATTAGAGGTGCTAGCGCAATGTGTCTTTTTACTTCAAATTACACATTAGATTTAAAACACAGTAGGTTCTTCGTATGGCAATTTACAATAGGTCTGTCTTCTACAACTCATCAGGGGCTTGCATGCCAAGCTTCTTCTCCTACAAGAAATGGAATCTCTACTTAGAGTTAATAACTCACTAAGTATAAATTATATATTGGTTAAAACCTGTACCTATAGGATCACAAATGGCTACTGAAATTCCTGTAAGAAATTTTTAGTTTGGTTTGGGGTTTTCTTTGTTTATTTTTATTTGGAATTTTTCCTTCTCTGGTTATTCCCTGTACTTCATTTTCTGTTTTAGTTCTAAACAGTTACTGCTATGAAGCAATGGACTGAAAGGAAAATCTTGGAAAACAAGAAAAATGCATGCCAAGTGTGAAAAAAAATACCTTTAGACACAAAGCAACAGGTATTTAAAACATTTCAAATTAATTGAAAGCATAACTTCAATACTACAATAGTATTTAACATCATATATAAATAGTCTGACTCTGATTACACAAGTATGCTATAATATTCCAGTATACTTCATAATTAATATGAGAAGCCACTAATTAGTTACTGACATAGTAACAAGCAAGAAACCAGCAAAAAATTTATAAATTAGCACAACTCTAATCACTCAGAACTTCATGCATGTGGAGATCACAACTGTCATTAATAATCACTTATAGAGATCATCCCTTTTAAGATTCACTCTTTTGCTCCTCAGTATTTTGTGCTTTTACTATTGCATTGATTTCACAAAAGCACATTTGGCAGAACTTATGTAATCAATTTCACCGCTGCCTAAAAAAAAAAAAAAATCTTTGTTTTCTAAGACTTTGTAGTTAAACATCATTTAGAAAAAGGCAGGGAAACATTAAGATACCAGTACTAAGTAACAAGAGCAGTAACAAAGAGCATGAGAAACACGAGAAGTCACAGCCATAAAACTGCTTTTTTTCTGATCAAGTTTGGCTGGTTTTAGAAGAAATAGGGAGAGGTGCACAACCCTGGCCTTGACTGATGAGCTCTTTCAAAGCCATAATATAAATATTACATACCTTGTCTTCTCTTAGACCCCTTTTTTCTGTTTCTTCACACTTTTTCTCAAGTTCACTTTCCAACTTTTTAATTTTTTTCTGAAGCACATCTATCAGATTTTGTTCATCAGCTTTGCTCTGAAAAATCAAAAAATTTTACAGCTTTAAGTTTAGTGACTGATTTTTTCTCCAGTCAAAAAATAAGGTTTTTAATTCCAAATTGGTAAAATTGGTTTAAAACCTAAATGATCTTCTAAAAGTTCTCTTTAAATTATTATAGTATTGAAATGTAACTTTTCCCTCTGAACTGAATAATCAGCAGCAAGTAGCTGAATTTTAAAAAATAGATAGATGATTCTTCCGTAAATCCCTTACTTTTCTTTTAAAAGGGGAAATAAGGACAGTCAAGAAGAAGACAAAATACCATTTTTCCAAGAAGCTATGAAAAGTGGTTATTCAACTCCTCAGACTCTTTCAAACATACTTTTAGAAGTAAGTAATTTTTTTTTTTTTTTTGCTGAGGCAAAGAAACAAGCTAACAGCTTACATGTAACCCAGCTGATGAGGAAAAAATAATTTTTTTAATCAAGTGTAAGATACTTAAATCTTTCATCCCCCCAAACCAGCTCATCTATACAAAAACTTGACCAAGATCTAACATAGTCTGAAGAGTCACTTCTACCTGAATGCTACTGCTTAGCCTCCTAATCCGGTTCTTCAGTTCTTCATTTTCTTTTTCTATTTCATTTTTTTCCCTCGATATTTTAGCAAATGCTTTTTCTTTCTTCTGAAGCTCTTGGTTTAACTCATCCCTTTCATCACACAATGAAGTTTCCTTGTTTTTACTTATTTTAAGATTATCTGTAAGTTTTGTAATCTGACTATTTAATTCCTCTATCTGGGTCTGGAAGAAAACAAAAAAAGTCAGTGAAGGCCCCAAATCAGACTGATCAACAACACAACACAGCAATACAATGACATTACCTAGTACTCACCGTAAGCCCCTTTGTTTCTCTGTCAACAATCTCCTGGACATTCATATATGCCTCTTTTTGTGATGCAGCAGAAATAATTTGCTGTTCAGCGTTGGCAGTCATTTCTGCTCGGAGTTCTACAAGTGCTTTACTCAAAGCCTGAAAATAATTAATTCAATTTTTTTTGTAAGTGAAGATGCTGCTAAAAAACAAGAAAAGGCAGTTATATTTTACTTTGGCATGTTATGCAGTTATATTGTACCTCCTGCTCAGCTATACAAAGAATTCTTAAGCAATATGAAAGATTTTGTATTTAAGTGACACAGAGATTAATTTTTGTTGACTAACCTTGTGCTGGTTCTCTTTTATGGCTAACTGGCTCTTCAGCTGTTCCACCAGGTTTTTCATTGTTGCTGTGGGTGCTCTATTTGCTTCTTTTTGGACCTCTAGTTCAGCTTTAACATTTGCTAATTCCTTCTCCTTCTGAGACAGTATGTTCCTCAGTTCATCTGCTTCTTCTTTTATTTGTTCCACATCAACTGCGTGCTTTTCTTGAAGCCTAATTAAAAAAAAAAAAAGTATTAATAGGGTACAGTGTAATAAGTTAACAAACTAAACAAATCACAAAGGACACAATGTTTTATTCTTATTATTATCAAAGAAAAAGACACTTAGATTTGGAAACAGCAATGAAAGGCTGACTCAACAAAGGCAGACCCCATTTAATAAGAGAATTACTCATGAAGGTCAGCAAAATGACATGAGAGCATTGTTCATTTTCATTCCTGGCCCTTACAGGTAAAGAAAGCATCATATTTTTTCCTTTTAAACATGGGTTAAACTTTCATGAGTTTAAACTTGTTCAGCAGCAAACCCAAATGGACATAACGTGGGGAGAAAAAAGACAGAATACAAGCCTGCAAGTAATACAGTAACTTAAAAGCAACTTTATTTTTCACTAAATGGCACAAAACTAACAACTAAACAGGATTTTTCCAAGCCACAGTATTAGCCCCAGTGAAGGGCTACAGATTAAAAATAACTTACAATTGCCAACTATACTAATGCTTTTGAGATTTTTTTTCAGCTAAATCTTAAAGTCAGCAAAAACATGTTCAATTTGATAGATCAGTCCTGTAGCAGCAATACATGACTGACTTGAACCACTCCAATTGTGACTTATGTTGATAGTTGAAAAAACTTACTGGGCTCTGATTGTCTCAAACTCACTGATTTTCAATACAGTAATTTGCTTTTGTTTCTCCAAATCAGATGATGTTTTCTTTAATATTCCAACTAGTGAAGCAAGAGAATTATCCTGTTCTGCTACAGTTTGCTCTAAGTGATGAAAATATTTGCTGTTGGATAGGGACACAGAAGTTTTTTTTCCTAACTCCTGTAAAACACAACAAATGCAAGTGATAAACATTTTAAGCTTTAAGCAAAAGATGAGCATTACTGATGCATTTTTAACTCATTCCTAAATATAATCAAGCATTAATAGCTACCATTTATGTACTGAGATGTGATTCTTAGTTCACAGAGAAACCAGTCAGGCTGGTTTGAAAAGAGCTTTGTACATCTAATGATCAATAGAATACAGCAGAATACAGATTTTGCCTTATCATAAAGTGCAGAGAGAAATTTTGAAATCAAATGGCTTAGCTTAATATAACCATACACTGAATGAGAAGAATAGAAAGCAATATATAACTCTCTCTCCTAGAATTCTCCACAAATTAGAATTATCTGCAAAATGCCCATATATACTGAGGTGGTAACTCTGTTTTTTTACATTTGACTTCTAATGCCTCTCATGTGAAATCTCTCAAAAACAAAACAACAATTATGTATCAATCACTGTTTTATTTTTTCCTGTCATCAGTTATTACTAACTTTTGACCGCAAAACTGTTCTTTCCAGCAACGAAGTAAAAAATATAGGAACAACTTCACTAATTCTATGAGTACCCGACTCACCAAAGCAGTCTCTTTGAATTTATTAAGGGAACTGTCAGTGTATAAATCCAACTTCTGGTGTAGAACTCTTACATCTTCCTCATGCTTCTTTGCTATTTCCTCTTGTTCCTGATAGTTCAAAATAAAACTCTAGTGATGTACACTATCACAGAAAGTCATGAAACTGCAGTGCCTTCAAGTTGTTTGTTCATTCATTGCTCAGTATTATGGCCCAGATTTTCCTCTGATTCTGTAAGTTTTTAAAATTCTTTTCTTCTAGCTATAATCGACGATTTTCTTTTTTCCTTTTTACACTATTGGAGAAAAAAATCAACTCTTGCAGTTTTAAGCAGTGTAGCAAGTAGCATGGTGTAACAGCACAGAAGCTGGAGCACAAAATAGTTGGTGTTGGTCTTCACCAACTGTGACTATCAGTATGGACAGTAATATCCATATCAGGTACATTTCGAGTTTAAGTACTTTGGGCTACAATGTGATCCCATGGATGGAATGCTAGCACACAGACCACAACAGGCTCATTTCAAGACTGCATCTTCTGGGTTTTTTCCAAACAAAACCCCTTGATTTCTCCCAAAAGAAATAGCTACATGTGTTAACCAAAGCATACTAAGTAAAGATGTATTAAGTCTGCTTTGGAAATGTGCCTCTGATCCACACTAAAACTGATGTATGTTTGGTCTTGAAGTACCTCTTTGACAAAACATTTATGCTTTAAAATACTCCTTATGGATATAAAGAAAAAAAAATATTAATTATGCTAAATAATACAAAGTATGCTTAGACACACTATTTATGCTTTAAAAAATGTTTTAGTTTAAAATATGCTTTAAGAAGTATGTTATCCATAAATGTGTGTCTTTCTTGTAATTTCCAAATTCATTACCAGAAGCAATCTAGAGATCTGCTGCAAATACTGAAAAATCCCAAAGAAATATACAAAATATACAAAGACCACTTCCGCAGAATTTTAATTTTCTTCATGTGACACTACTTGAATTCTTAGACAGCCATTGTATGCATAACCTACTATTCTAAAAAGCTAAAAAATTCTATATGCAAATATTCTTTGCACATATGAAGTAAGGAATTGTCTCTGTTCTGTGTGAGATCAGAAACTTTTCTTTTTAGATTTCACTAGCGATGAGAAAACAAAGAATCAACTAAAACAACTTGAAAATGGAAGAAATTTCAGAAAAAAAAGTTTAAATTACCTCTCTTGCTTTAGCAAGCATATGTTGGTATCTTTTTAACACTTCCTCCTTTTGATTTAATCTTGCTTGCATATTTGCAATGGTTTCATGAGCAATTTTAATGGCATGACAGTACTCTGAGTTATCTTCTTGTCTGCTTAATTCAGCCATTATTTTCTCTCCTGATGTTGCAGGTAATCGAAGTCTTAATTCATTTATAACTTTGTCTCTTGATATAACATTTTGTTCAGCTTTCCACAGAGCGGTCTCCTTTTCTTTTAATTTCTACAACAAAAGGCAATTTCTGCAATTCCAGAATTCAAACACTGCAAAAAGATCTTACTTTTCATGAAACGTACCAGAACGATTTGTCTAAATGTCCTAATAAACACAAAACACTTTGTACTGGGTTCTGTCTGTATGGGATTACTATTAGATTAAAATGTCCCAGAATATTATTACTATGTCTTTATATATTATTTGCAAGACACTTAAACAATTCATTTTGTCCTACAAAATGAAGAAGCTGGTGTTTTACAAATTATTTAAGAACCACAAAGTATCTTCTGTAGCAGAGTAGCAATTTAAAAAGACAAGATAAAAGTATTTTGTAGCACTTGCTAAATTAACTAGGAATAGTTCATTCAACTGAATTTTGTACAGCAAGAGGCATCTTACTCTACTAAATGGATGAATAAAAACATTAGAAAATTCTCCTCTACAATTTGTTCAAATGGAAAAAATATTTCATTTTATTCATGGTGTGATTATATTATTTACATTTTCTGAGTGTTAAATATGTCTAAATGACATTTAAAAATAATATTTTTCATGAAAAAAAAGAAAAAAGCATGGAAACACAAACTTTGCCACTTTAAATTATGATTTTTACATTAAATTACCTCCTCCAGTGATCTGCAGATTTCCCTAGTTTCCAGGATTGTTCGAATATGTTCCTGAATCTTTCTTAAAGCCAACTCAAGTTGTTGTGGGATTGGCAAACTAGGGTCTGGAACTGAGCCTGTAGCCTCTTCCAACTGTAGAGAAAGATTCATATTCATGTAATCTTACAGCTTGGAAAAAACATGTTTATGTGTCTACTTTTAGAGGACGTACCTTTAAAGCTGTGCTAAGTATTTCAGTTTGTTGATGATCATACTGGTCTAACTGGCGCTGCAGTTCTGCATCTCTCTGATCCCAAGCCATTTGCCTTTCTTCATGAAACTGTAACAAATGTTTGATAGAAGTAGTTTATATATTGAAGGTAATGGGAATTTTATAGACAACTTCAAATGAAAAAATAATTACCAAAGTAAAATACTCAAATGAGCTATTGAAAAGGATTATGAAACAAAGATAAAAACAACTGTGTGAAAAAGTTATTAGAAAATCACTTAGTAAAATATGGAATAGGATATTTTTTCAATAGCATGCAGGAATACATACCTTGTTCTGCTGAACAATTTCTTCTTCCAGGTTACTGATTGTACATTCGTATTCAGAAATTATATTACGCAAATACTTCACCTCTTCCTTTTGCTTGACTAATTCTCGACTGAATTTAAGTTCCTGCAGATGGAGTTCCTCCATTTTCATGTGCCATTCAATTACCTTGCAATGAATAACACACAGTATATTATAATTCACCACAGACCAACTACATGCAGCTTCTCTCTTTGGCTTTGAGGCAGGATGGAACTTCTTAAACTAACTGGAAGACAGATATTCTGCCTTTTTAAGTTTCTTCACTGTTTTTGAGTGAGGAAGCACGACAAGAGTATGAAACTGCAAGGGGAATGACTGATAAGTGCAGCAGCCAGCTGGAGAGGCAACAGGTTTCCCTTACACTGACGAAAGTGCATTGCAAACAATTTTCAAATGACCCAAGTTATACCTTATGTGTCTGTCCAGACTGAACAAAAAAAGTATGCAAAAAGTTTGGTTTGTGTTTTCTTAAAGAGTAGGAGAATTCAAAAAAACTGTGGAGAATTCATTAAAAATTGTGTGTTTTAAAAAAAATGCACATGTACTAAGAATAACAGACTTAGTTATGTCAAAATGCTCTAGAAAAATATTTGAAAATTGACTTAAAATTAAAACGTGCCCAGAGCATTACAACCATTGCTTACATGCAGACAAATTTAATCACAACAGATACAATCACATTATGTAACTTACAGTGATCCTGAAGGGAAGTGAGAAAGCCTATTTAAGATTTCAGGGTGACATTGCTTATGGTTGCAAAATATGCTTAAGCAGAATTACATGAGCATAGTAACATTTCTAATGTTACCGTGCTGTCTAAATTACTGCTCCTGGATTTTTTTTAAGAAGACACGGATCTGGAGTGAAGATTTCACTGCAAGCTCATGGAACAAAACTTCAGAATGCTACTCTGTATTTAATTAAATTCATTATTTAATTAGATTCATAATTTAATTCAATTTAATGTAAGTGTATTTATAGTTAGTGTCTGCTTCCTATGTGTCTTAATCGGGCACAAAAGAAGATAATTAGTACATATAACTGCACTGATTTTTACAGAAAACAAAATATGATAGCTGTCATACTCCAACAGTGTATTTTGCAATCAGTACGTTTTGTATTAAAACATATATTTAGAGAACAAACTGAACTGAAACTTAATTTAAATGCAGATCAGATAAGCAAAGCTACTCAAAGCTATGAAATCACAAACCTTTTGAGCTCCTCTTGAATCCTTCAATGCACTTACTAATTCTTCTAAACTTTTCAGTTTCAACTCTAGCTCTAATGCTCTGTTTTCTGCATTTCGACGCTCCTGCTGTGCATGCTGAACTTCTTCCAAGACCTTCAGTTTGTCATTCTGGAGCTGAATCATTGTTTTAGAGAATTTTTCTTGCTGTGCTAAAGGCAGAGCACCACTAAACTGTCGCCGCAAAGACTGAACCGTCTGTTGCAGATGTTTGGCTCTATTTCTTCCTTCAAGTCGGGCAAAATATAAGGCTTGATCTCTCTCATCAAGCTTCTGCTCTAAACGTAGATTATGGATCTCCATCTTCTGTAGTTTCAATTTAAACTTCTCCAATTTGCCTAAAGCAACAGATTCACTACCCTGAAGGGCTACAATATCTTGATGCAGTTTTGCAATAATTGCTTTTTCATCTGACTGTGTCTAAGAAAAAGATTGATAGAACAAATTTATTTTTCATTTTAATGCAGAATATGTTAATACAGTTTATATGTACATATAAACAAGCTATTTTTTTAATGTGTATTATATATTGCATGTATTTTATTCCACAGAGAAGCGTAAGAATCAGCCTCTAACAGGCTTTTAATTTTTCCACTATTGTTTATACAGCCACATTTTAGAAGTACACCTTTTCAGATACTGATCTTAAAAATGGTCTCTTTCCAAAATATCAGAAACTAAGGAAGAAATGTTTACCTAAACTTAGAAAATATGGTAATGTAAAAGCTGACACAAGTGTTGGATTTAAGGTCTTAAACCTTTCTATAACGTGAAAGCAAATTCCAATAAAATTGTTTTAGCTAATAACAAAACAAAATAGTAAACCTATTACAAATCTTCAATATTTACAAGTAATTTCTCGCCTTGCAAAAATGATCAGACTTTCCTCACCATGAGTTTTTCCTTGATTGTGATCTATTAATGATACAGGAATGAATATTATGTAAACAACATGGGAAGATTTCAGGATCTGTAATAGCTGCACAACTAGAAAAGGAATAAATGGAGAAGGGAATAATAATTGTAACACAGAACTTTTGAAAGGGTATGGGCACTACAAGGACTAGCTTGCTAAGATTCTTCTGAGATATTTTTGTAATTTTCTAATTCATTGCAAAATTACTTTATTTCTTCTCATTCCAGGGAAAAAAGAATCCAAACTGCAGTTTTAATGAAGGCTGAATTTTACCTGATAGTCTAAAATTTGCTTTCTAAGATATTCCACTTCTTTATCTCTGTATTGCTGCCGTGCCTCCAGAGCTTCAACTTGTGTTTGTGCTACATCAGATAGTTCTCTCAACCTTCCAGGGAAAAAAAGAGTATTGTGTCACTTGAAACCACTGAATAACCTGTTCTAAGTTTTTCTACAGAAAAGATACTAAGAAAAGATATTTAGTATGTTTCCTCATATCAAAACATTTGGACTTGATTCTTCTCAGCACACTCTTCTGTACTATAGCTTAGAGTTCTGGTTAAGAAAATTCTTCTGCATTGATTCAACTATTTCACGGGATATTTTCCTACACGTCATACAGAAGCTTGCTAGCAGTAACCTACTCCAGGAAAACAATGCCATGGGTGTTTTACCTAAACTAAACATCTCTGTCCTCTATTTCTCTCCTACTTCAGGATATAAATACTCAACATTTTCTAAACGCTCAAAACATTTCATTCTCAATTCCCTTCTCTGCTTCCCCAAATCTAATAAATCTTATTTGCACTGCCAAAAATCACTGCAAGTATCCCTACAGATTTTGCTGATTTAGGCATGTAACAGGATTACATTAATTACTCAAAGACAAATGTTCATATGAACATACTTAAAAATCTCAGTTTTCCAATTTATGCTAAGTCAATCTCTTCTAAGTAAATGGAAAACCTCCCTCCTCCTGTACCTTAATCTTTTAGATATGAGTCTTTCAAAGAAAGAACAGCTTCCCAATTAGTTCTAAGAGATTTTCACACACAGAATGGGGGTTGTGGCACAGAAACAAAATCAACGGTAATTAGTGTAAAAATACTACTATAAGTATCTAATTGCATACTTACCGTATCTATCCAGGCCAGCACTTAATTCCTTGTTCAAATTAAAATGAAACAAATTGCATTCTTTGTAGTCAGGAATTAAATGCTTCATTTTCAATGCCAAATTTGGCATGTATATATGCTCAAAAAAACAGGCATTGAAAATTGGATGTTAGTGATACACAAGCAGTGTATTATGTAAGACTAGTATGCCTGAATTTTCACACATTTCTGAACATACTGAATTCAAAATTTGTAACTTCAAGACCTACCTTGATACTTCAATCTTGAGCTCCATCTCACGCTTCTCTAGGTCCATAATTTGTCGTCTATCTGCATCACTTACTGCCTTACTTACACTCTTTGACAGTTCATCTCTTAATTCCTGTTCCACTTTCTGTGCCTCAAGATTGATTTTGGTGAGCTTAAAAAAATCAAAACCAGAAACAAACAAACAAAATGGTATCCTAAGCACATAACTGGTCAAACTCTGCCATGAAATAGCAGCACCAAAAGTATTTTTTCTTTTTTAGTTATGACAAAACACAGTTCAGCTGTGATGAGGTTGTGTTCCAAAATCTGTCTGCTTAAACGTCTTGTTGTTTGCAGGATTCTATGCACATAGGAATGGATACACAATTTGGCACAGAAAAGGATTCTAAACTAAACACAATTTTTATTAGTGAATTTTCTTAAAGACATTACTGCAATAACTTGCTCCTAAACTAAGATGAAAAATAAAAATAAATTTAAAAAAAAGACTGTAAACACTTTAGGAAATGAATAGTCTTACATATTTATATACTGCCTTTATATATTGGCATTGGTAACACAAATAGAGGTCATAAATGCCAAGACTGACAATAATATTGTTCTTTTACTCTTTCTAAAGAAAAAACAAACCAACTTTTCTTAATTAAGTGACATTCTTTCAAGCTGCCTGATTTTTCAAGTCGATTATCAAATACTGAGTGACCAGTATTTCAATTCAAACCAAAAAGCATTAAAATAGATAATCTTAATCTACCTTAATCCTAACACAGAGAAGTCCCAGGACTTAATTAGTGCATACAGTTGTGTCCCATTATTCTGACACCACTTCTTCTTAATAAAATATCTGATCTCCTAAACAAACAAAAAGAAGTGCAGGGCATCCGCACGTATCTGGAAAACTAAAAGTAGAATGCTGAAGTTGATTTATGACTTAAAAAGATGTATAGTAGACTTCTAGTTAGCAGTTCTTAAAATGGTATCACTTACAACTTTCATTAATTACACCTGCACAATCTTGTTATCACTTTCTCAAACAAAAAAAAAAGCAATTCTACAAGGTTAAGAGGTACTAACAACAGGAGTATATGAAACAAAAAATGTTTGTCCTGGAACTACAGAATGGGGCAAAAAAGGGACACTTAGGTACTAGTAAGAAACAACGGCATTAGGAGTTTATCAGCTCAGAAAGAAGGAAGACTATCAGACCTAAAAGTATCACATGACAAATAATATATACAAAAGAGAATATGAAAAATGTGACACTAGGGTGCATTACCTAAAGCATTTCTTATAGAAATAAAAGAACCCATGTCATGAGAAAAGGCTTTAGCAATACTGCTATTGAAAAGCTTTATACACTTTCAGTTACTCCAACTCCCAGATTAAATAAAATCAAAACAATGTAACAAATATTACTAAAACGACAGAGAAACAGTTGAGTCACACAACAGCAATCTAAAATAGTTAGACTACACTCTAACAAAGGACAATGAGTGGAAATGAATACAATCTATAAGCATTCCTATCAATTACTCTCTTTCTGCCCTTGTCCTTTTATAGACCAGTAATGTCACAAGAATAAATCTGTACAATTCCTATAAAGAAATTTATAGAAACTATAATAAAGTTTCCTGCTAGTAAAAAATAAATTTCTATAAAAAATTCAAATATGAATAGTGTGGTTAAAAAAACCTAACAAGTTTAAGACTGATAGGACAGGAATACTAGGGTTCATCAGTTTAATGGCACATGACTTCTATTTCTGTACTACAGACAATGTGTGGCATAGGACACAGCCAGTCTGTATCAGAATCACAACACTGTCATTTGCACAAGGGATGTAAAGTTCTAACCTTTTTCCGAATAATTGGTAATTATAAGGAAAAAAGTTACAAGGAAAGAGATCATATGGATTAGACAAAAGAAACAACAAGTTTCGAACAGACTTTCTTCTTGCAATCTGCTGACAAAACTAGGAAACTATCTGTCAAGATGCTCATCATGCATTTTACTATTAACTAACTTTTAAAATAAACTACTGACAAATTAATTAGTTCTATTTTTACCAATGTCTTTCATATGCAAAATTGCAGCTCTTAAAGGCTGCAAAACTATTTTTTATTTGATAAGCTTATTTATACACTTATTTAGTAACACAAGTTGATATTGTTGATATAAGTAATTTCTGAAAAGCTCAAAAATATGCTTTTAAGATGTATCAAATTAGGTTGTTAAATCTCAGCAGATTTACCTCAGCAAATTTTGTTTCCAGTTCAAAATTACGTTCTTCTATTTGCTTCACAGTACTCCTTAAGTGTTCATACATTCGTTGTGAATGTTCTGCTCTCTGTCTTTCATTTAGTTCCTTCATTTCCAACATCGTGATTTTCTTAGAAATGGACAAAATCTCACTGTTGGTTATTGCTTTTGTGGCTTTGTCCATGGCATTGTCATCCCCTACAAGAAAAAAATACTTAATTTAAGAAATACACAAACTGATTCAACTATGGAAATTATTTCGACCATGAAACTGAACATGAGTTTTGCTTTATCTGTGTCAAGTAAACTTTAACATAGCATCTGTGCTATTTTTTATTTTTTTTTAATCTGGAGGCATTGTTATCTTGCCTTACTACATGTTTGAAAGTATGTAATTTGAATAAAATACTACTATCAATTATGAATGCATGTATCTGCAACCGTGGTTATTGAGACTGATAACTATTTTCAGTGTAGCCTTTCACCTTATGCTTAATACAACTGGCAAATCTTCAAGAAATTTAATTTAAAATCTGTTAAAGAAACAGGGTGAATGAGTTCTTCCTGAATAATGGGAATGAAATCTATATGAAGAAACATCTTAATATTCTATTAAGAAAGAAAATTTTGTTACATGAAACCAGCAAAAGAAATCTTTTTTTTGGTTAAAAAAAACAACAACCTTCTTGAGAGCCTTTGAAACACTATGACTGACAATCAAGTTAGAACATATTAAGAAAAAGAAATTCACGTGATATTGTTTTAAAAGCTTTTAAACCATTGACCCACTAACCCAAGAAGGTCAAAGTGGAAGAGTTTCCAGAGAAAAATACCAAACTTGATTTTAGTCAAATGAAACACACAAACAAAAAAATTCAGCACAAAAATGGAGATCATTACTGAAAGACATAAAATAGTTATGATTTTTTTGTTTTATTTTCATTATTTTAAGACACATCAATTTTAAAATATTTTCAAGTATTACTTTTACACAGGATATACCATTTGGTGTTTAATGTTGCAATATAACTTTGATACTTGCCCAGTTCAGTCATCTGTTCCCAAGCTTGTTCTACAGTGTGAAGTTTTTCTTTCGTGATCTCCAGTTCCTTATTCAATGAATTTATCTGTGCTTTCAAGGATTCATTCTCACGCTATATGACAGAAGAGTTGCAATGTGACAGCAAACTATTTAACTGTAGCAGATTTCATGTTTAGTATCTATGAAATCTTTCAGATTAACAGACTTTACCTGTGTGTGACCCATAACCTACATATATGGCAACAGAATACGTTTGTGAAGTGTGTATGTTTTATAAGGCCAAAAATGTTAGTCTTTGTCCTCTGTATCTTACTGTCACAGCTAGTAATACTGTGAATATTTATTACCAGTGACTGTGATTCTTACAGCTAAAATTAGATGAGAAAATCTTTGTCATACTAAGCACCCCATTAACAGTGGGAAAGAAGTACTTCTGGAGGATTACTTCATCCCACAAAGAATATTTCATCTTGCACATAAATACGCATTTGAGACAGATCACACATCTCTTTTAGTTCTTTCAGGCATCTAATATGATGCCAAATGTTACTTTTGTAAATGTTCCTTCACTCCTCCAAACAGAAATACAAATTTCCACATTAATCAATAAAACAAATTGAATATTTCCTATTAATTTTCAATTTTTAGTTTTCTGGACACATTTTTAGTTGATAAATTATTCTTTAGCTCTATGAAGTTACTAAAATAGGCAATGCAAGTTTTCATACACACAAAATTCCATAAAATAGACACAGGAGTACTTCCTTCTTTACCATCCATGAAAAGTGGGAGGTAGTAACATATCATTGAAGCCAACTTCACAGTTCTTGAAAAGAAACTCTACTTCAGAATAAAAGTTCACGGGAAGACTTAAATATATGCAGCACCTACAATATTTTGCAAACATGTTATGAACAATCTTTGGCTTCTTTTATGCAAGTAAAATTCCAAAGCTTTACTCTTTTTGGAACTAAACATTTAATTCCTGTGAAAGCTGGGAATTAGTAAGAGCATATATTTTGAGAGAAAGCTTTGAAAGTGTTTACATTCATTCTACTTTCCTTATGACCTCCAAAACTGAAGATGATAGCAAATATTCCTTCTGCCAGCCTTGTTTTAGTAATCAAAGATCTAAAAATAAGTTCTAAGAGAACATATCCAAAGCTTAGTTTAAAGAGCAAACAAACAAAAAAAAAAAAGACCCAACACAAAATGCTCTTCTGTTTGCCCATTTTTTCCCCTTAGGGTTAAAACATAACACAAACATTACCTCCATGTGTTCCATGTTTGTTGTCCGTTGCACAAGCAAATTATCTTTTTGTAACATCTCTCTGTATTTAGCAGTTAATGCATTGTACTGCTTATTGGCCACTTCTAGCTCAGACAATGGCACACTACCGTTCAGCAGTTTTTGCAGAGCTGCAATCTTAAAGCAAGCCATTTCCTATGAAAATAAGCAACACAATAGGTTACTAAGGTCAGCAAGAAATACACATATAAAATTACTTCACATAAAAAGAATAATACTTAATATAGTGGTTTAGATATTAGTTTATTTTTTCTACATTACCGTTCATCTTTAAAAATCACCTGCAAAAAACATTGACAAAACTTCTCTGGTATTCCAACTCTCTGCGTAATTTTATCAATAGTTGCTTCTCAAGGCATTGTCAAAACATATCTTATAAAATTAATACAGGCCCTAGTAACCTGCAAGACCAAAAGTTTGGTTTCTATGATGATCATAGAAGGGTTTGGGTTGGAAGGCCATCTTGAAGACCATCTAGTTCCAAACCAGCCTTCCACCTTCCACTAGACCAGGCTGTTCAGAGCTCCATCCAACCTGGCTTCCAGGGACAGGGCATCCACAACTTCTCTGGGCAGCCTGTGCCAGTGCCTCACCATCCTCATAGCTAAGAATTTCTTCCCAATATCTAAACTAAATCTACTCTCTTTCAGTTTGAAGCCAGTCCCCCTTGTACTGTCACCACATACCCTTGTCAAAAGTCTCTGTCTATACTTCTTGTAGGCTCCCTCCAGATACTGGAAGGCCAGATTTAGGTCACTCCAGAGGCTTCCTCATTTCCAGTCTGAATAATCCCAATTCTCTCCGCCTTTCCTCACAGCAGTCACTGTACTTTTGATGCAGCCCAGGACACGTTTAGCTTTCTGGGCTGCAAGTATCCATGGCTAGTTCATCCACCTGCACTCCCAAGTCCTCCTCAGCAGGGCTGCTCTCCATCTGTTCATCCCCAAACCTGGATTGGTACCAGGGGTTGCCCTGAGCCAGATGCAGCACCTTGCACTTGGTCTTGTTAAACCACATGAGATTCCCATGGAGCCACTTCTTGAGCTTGTCTAAGCCACAGTACAAAGAATATTTCTACAAGATTTTTAACAGCAATTAGCAAGCTTTTTGGACATGCATTCAAGAAACTAGTAATAACTCCATTTAAAAACAAGGGGTATTTCTTTCCAAACTGTAAAAATAAAAATGTGTGCTATTACTACTATAAACTATACCTTGAATCGTTGCAAGTTTCCAATCTTCCCTGTAACTGCAGTCTCCATATGTGTTATTTCACCCTTTAGTTTCTCATTTTCTTTTCTGAGGTGCCGTTCCATTTCAAGCAAAGTGGTGCACTGCCTTGTTAGCGATTTTTCATTAACTCGTAAAACAGTTATTTTTCTATTATTTTCTGCAAGTACTTTCTTTGTTTCATCAGGATCCATCTGAAGCGCATCGAGTAAATTCTGTAAAACATTTTTTTAACAAGACCCTTGTACAGAAATATGGTAAAGTACAACTACATACACAAGATTTCTTGTATATTTTTTAATCTAGGTGGAAAAATTCCAATAATTTGAAATAATTTCTATTTGCTAATAAAATATATATACACACTGAACATATGCTCAAACATACAATATTCTAAGAAAAACATGAATCTTCAAAACCAGAAGCTAAGTACTTTTGATTGACTAACTGGAATTTTAATTAATGCTGACACTTTCAAAATTTAGGACAAGAATGATTTTCTGCATTTTCTGTCATCAGTCTGCCCGTTTATACTAGAATCATAAAGCCACATTGGAAGAATTTTCTAAACAAAACAGAAGTCCTGTTGTTCCAAACAAACCCTAATAATGTCCTACTTTGAAGACCAAAACTGTACTTGTAAAATAACTTCAGGATCCCTTCTGTAGTAACATTTATGTGTATGTGTGTACACATGTTTGCATGCATGTGCAAATCCCAAGAGGGGCAGTGGTGGGGAGAGCAAACTACAGCAACTCAGGTCTCAGAAGTCACGTGAGCTTTAGCTTTGCTGTCACACACATCAGCTTTGCCAAGGAGACAGGTGATAGAAATTGGAGCTGTTAGAACTCAGCTGTCTAAACATCCAGTTACTTTCAACACCCTGTGGTATCCTTGCCCTGTGTCTGCTTCTCTGAAAAGACACATGTGGCTGACATGCCTTTGGTTAAATTTTGCAAAGTTTGGTGCCCAAAGACAACCACAGCCATTTAAAATTGCACTATGTCTATATTAGACACCTGCATCAATTCCAGGAGCTTCTAAATACCACCAACACTTTTGAGTTTTCTTAATGTAATATTCAATTCAGACTTGGTGGAAGTAAATCAAAATCGAAAGATGAATTCTATTTCCTGTTCTTCTGAAACACTGATTTGTATGCATTAACTTATATATAATAAGATGCAACTGAAAGTAATAACCTTAATACTTAGTGTAAACTAATGTGTTTTCTAAGGGCTTGTTTGCATGCTCCTCCTCTCAATCAAACAGCCTGGATAACAACTGCTGTTCAGAGAGCATGTGAGTGTAAATAGTGTGTGTGAACAGAATACCCAAGATCACCTTAGAAGGCATTTGCTCAAAACTGATAATCTTAATGAGAAAGATCACCATTAACCAGACTGAATAGAAACCATAAAATTAGAGACTTCAAATAAAGAAGCTGTCACCTTGAAAATTGGCATAAGAAAAGCATAAAAAGTTCTAAAAGCAGGAACAGAAAGGGTACAACTAGAGTAGTGTATCAAAACTTCTATTTTTCTTTTTGAAAAAATGAAAGCAATAAAATTACTTACAGAATATGCCTTTATTTTCGTAGCATCCTGTTCTTTTTGCTCTTCTAGTTTTTTCATTTCCTCTTTAATATTTTCTGATTCTTTTTGCCAGCTTTCCTTTTGACTAAAACAGTAACGAATTTTCATTTATTATAATGAAAGACATGATGGTTTTTAAAACTGTAACTTCAACAGAAATTCTGGAATATTACAAACCAAGGTACTTACTTTTTGCAGTAATATAACTTGAAAAGCACGTGAAAAACTGTGGATGGATTACTGAAAAACAGTAGGCTCTGTTTAGCCTACAGCTGGTTAAATGATGAAAATCATTCTTCAGTGCCTCATTTGTTCTTCAAATGTATTTTATAATGCAGAGATATGTATGCCTTACTTTCCTAATTTTTTGTCTGCAAATCTTTCCTTCTATTACACTTCTTTTTATTTCAGATGCTTCAAGGACATAACTTCCCACCCTTGTTTTGTCATTGCAGTGAAAACCACATCAAAACATAAAAAGATTCACCTTATTCAGCTTCACTTTAGCCCGAACTACTCTCCTCTATCCATTTTTTAAAATTTATTTATTTGAGAAAAAACAAACAAACAAAGAAAAAACCCACTATGATCCTTCATGCATGTCTAATAAGGAAGTTCCTATATACTGTATGGCATAGTTTAGGCTAGTTTAAAAAATGGTTCATCAACAGTATTTTAGAAGTGGTATTTTTTCTTCAATGAGGTATCTAAGTTTGTTAAATAATGGAGCAAAATGGAGGAGAATTATAGAAAATTCTTTGAAAGTGACATTTAATGGGATACCAATTCAAAGAATCTCCTCCTGTAACTTCAGTCTGTAACAGGTTTAGAGAGGGAGCCTTGAATCATCATTTTATCCCTGTCATTGGAGATATCTCACCTAGTAGTAAATTAGGCAGTATAGTACAGCCTTTAATAAAAAGGCTGTCTCTTTAATGCCTAAAAAAGAGTTAAAATTGTCTGGGAATCTTAACTGATTCAAAGAACAAACAGAAGTTTCTGAAAGGGTAAATCCTTATTCCAGAAGCCATATGGGTGACTTTTCATTCCATTCCAGAGAGTATTCAACCAACAGTTTGTTAATTGAAAAATACAAATCATCATAATCACCCCTATTCTCTCAACAGATGAAAACAGTTTTTTTAATTTTTTTGACCATAAGAATAATTTTATGGACTTTAGGTTCACTGAAGCATGTAAAAGAACTAGGAGTCCAAAAGAAAACCAACCACAAAATCCCAACAACCTGAAATTTTCAGTGATCTCTAACTGTATTTGGACAGCAGTTTCCTTTTTTTCCCTCCCCTCCTCTTTGCTCCTAGAAACTTATTAGAACCCATACTTGAAAGCAAAAGAAAGTGGGGCTAAAGAGTCCATCATCCCAGGTTCTAGTAAAATGCAAGATATCAGATGCAGAAAGCACAATTAAATCCTCATGACAAAATATGCAACATGAGAAGAGTCCAGCAGAAGATGGTTTTGTAGTTTTCTGAATCTTTACAGGACTAAAGAAAATAAATGGAGTCCATATGCAAACATGGTGGCACTTATGACATTACCAAATAACTACTTCAACACAGTAGCAAATCTTGTTTCAAGACTGTTAAATATTTAGATAATTGAACTTTAATAATTCAGAAAAGAGAGCAATACCTTTGATATTCTTTATACAGCAAGCCTTGTTGATGACGAATTACTGCAAATTTTCGCTTGTAGTCTTCTACTGCATCTTCTAATTGTTTAAGTAACCTTTCTTTGTTTTCCAGTTCCTAATTATTATTTTCCAAATAAAGATACAGAAATTATTAATGTAGGTTTTAAACAAGAAACTAGTAATTTATTCAAAATGGCAGTCCTTTGTGTTTTCATGATAGATGCCTCTGCCATGGACAGTGTGAACTATGAATATGAAATACACATTTTCTTTAGGAGCAGCAGATGAAAAAAATCCAATGAGCTTCAGCATTCACATTAACTGGTGTGAAATAGAGCACAATTGCACCGCAGGCTACAGCCCTTGACGTTCAAAACACTCTGACCTGTGCTAGCCCACAATGAATACTAACTGAAAGTCCAACTGGCAAGTGGCACTTTATTCTCATTTTCTCAAATACTCTTCTCCTTTATAAACATACAGAGTTGAAAAAATAAAAAAAAATCAAAGACAGAAAAGGATAAATTAATAATAATAAAAAGGTAACTTTTTTTTACTCCAATTCTGAAATAATTCTTCATTACTATATGCCTGTTTGCTATGCATCCCATGGGAATCACTGGAATCTTTCCAAGTATTTATGCCTTCATTTACAATTGTTGATGTATTTTTGACAAATAATGGAATGAAAATTCATATAGTAAATTAATAGAGACCTTGGCTCTATAGGGAAAAACTGTTCATGTAGGATTTGCACATGCAGACTCAGGTGTGGAATCCAGACAGCAGTAAGAGAGAATTTCTCATAGAAAGAGTGCAACTGTGGAAGTAGAAGGAAGAGTGTGCAAATATTTAGATCAAAATTCAGATTTAAAACAAAAAAAAATCGGTATTGCTGTCCAAAATTTAGTTAGCTATTACCTTTCAGGCTTACAGCACAGCAAAATACTTACAGCTTTAAATTACAGAATATCCCAAAGAGTTTAGTAAATGTTAGAACACCAAAATAATTTTGGAGAGATCTTTTGTGTCCATTCATGGCATACTACTGGATTTTAGAGGCATTAGATGCATGTTATGAATACTCTTTATTTCAAAGTATATATGAGTTACCTGTATAAGATGTATTAAATATTCATTCAGAGAATTAATTGTATTAACACTTGAAGGAGCCATTCCTTCTGGAAGATTCACTGTTTGGAAGACAATATTGGCACCTTCTGACTGATGTAGTAAGCAAATTTCATTTTTCATTTGTTCAATCTAAAGACAGGACACAAAACTATCATAAAGGAATAGCTCTTGCTATTAGATTAAAAAAATGATGAAAAATACACTGCTACATCAGTTGTTACTAACAACCTAATTAATTTTCACTTAAATTCTAAAACATTAAAACACTCCTTAAAATAGCCTTTAAAAATGCTATGATTTCATAAATCAATAAACACATAATAAATTCATCCAGATTTATCAAATTATCCCAGCAATCAGGGCAACTACATATGTAATCAGTTTTATTCCCAATTGTTTAAAACACAGTGCCTTCCTACTCCTTTAGTAAGATTAAGTTTTGGAAAGAATTATTGCAGTGGTTATTTGACAGTTTTTTCTGAACAAATCTTTGCCTTTTCATTTCATTTAAAAGCTCTCTGTTCCTCTAACAGTATGTAAAACACTATTTTAGAAGATTACTTTCTCGCAAATCATTTTGCATCACCAAAGCTGTCATAAAAGGCAAATTTAAACTTTGCTTCCTGTAAGAAAATATTTAATTCCTCATTCCTTCCCTGGAAGAACCATTCCACAGAATAAATTGTACAACTTAAAACAAGATATAGGACTTTATAGAACAACTCATCATTTCAAACACCTAATTTCTGTTGCATATTTATAAACAAAAGACATAAGACTCCTGGCTTTTTTGAAGAAATAGATCTGTGAGCTTTTTTGGACACAGCTCTCCTCAGAAGATAGGCATGGTTGGTGTTTAACATGATGGAATATTGCAAGGATAAAGTAACATTGAGAAGAGTAAGATCTGAAGTTAAAAAGCACAAATTAGGAGGTCCACTACATAAATTTCAGTAACATTTGTACAATGACACCGTTCACATAAGCTAAATTCAGTGTCTTACAGATTGTGTGGATCGTTCTAAGTTATCAGAACAGTCACTTGTCACTTTTTAAGTAGAAAATAAATTATGTTAAATAAATTATATACCTTTCCATTGGCACTTGCCAGCTGGTTAGACAAACTTGTTGCCTCCTTCTGAGTCTCTTTGAGCTCCTGTCTCAATTCCTCATTTCGTCCGGTTAGCTGGTCAACCTGGGCTTTCAGGTGCACACTCACATCAAAGATCCCATCTGAATTCTTTGACTCCATTGCCTAAGACAGTAAACAGTTAATTAACATAACAAAGAAAAAGTGCAGAAAAGCTTTCATTTTCTCTGAGTAAACTGGAGCACTCAAGTTTAGACTACATGAAATTAGCAAAAAGCATGACATTTTAACCCTGTAAATCTTATAAAGCTAAATAATAATTTAGAAAGGAAGCTTACATGAACTAAGCGATCCAGACTAGGGATTATTAAGGCTGTTTCTACTCCCTTCATGCTAGAATCCTTCTGCATTTCCTTGATGGCTTGCAATATTTCTTTCATTCCTTGTTCAAGTTGTTTATTCTCTTCTGATAACGCTTTTACTGTAATAAAAGTTGTAAATCTATTAAAAAGCACTGAAAAAATGATTGAAAGTTTCCTAGGACATTTCATCATGATACTTGTTTATTTGCTAAATTAAAAGAATGTTCATATTATACATACATAGGCGTAACCAATTATGAAATTAAAATCAAGAACTGCTAGGAATATCTGGGAGGTGTATCTTACTGATGAAATACCAAAGAAAAAAATCATTAAATGCTTCATGGGAACACAATCGACTTCACTGAACCTGCCAGTCTTCAGTGTTTACTTCACTTTATTAGTAGCCTGTCTGACTTAACCAGTTCAGAAACATGGCTGTGTTGGAAATGTCTGGGTGTAACCATGAGGTACCTAGGAATTGCCTGAATTCCTCCTGCGGACTGAGAAAAAAGGAGCATTAAAATTATGTGTTTGTCAAGAACTGTCAAGACTCCTACCACCTGTAGTTTCTCAATGAAATTCCAATTTCCAGCACAAAATGAGAAGTCTGAAAATTGAAAAAAACCACAACAAACCTGTCAGGACATTCTCTGCATTCAAACAATATGGCTAATCATCCTGAACACCCAGGACTGAACCGCAAAAAACTTGAGTAGTTTCACCTAGTCTATTTTGAAAATTCAAAAAGAATTTTAAGAATTCACATTCTCTGGGAAAAAAAAAAATAAAGCTTCTTGTCCAGAGAAATTAGAATTATTTTTATTTCTGAGTTTTCAAGCAGTGCACTTCAGCTAACATAGATATATATGTAAGCAACAAGTGGCTCTAATTCCCCAACACTTCCTTTGAGCCAGAAAAGCTCTACAATTACACAAGTTGCATAACTGTTACATAAAGCTGTGGGATTACTCACACACTTAAAGCCTTTACTAGGTTTGAATCAAGAAGGAAAAACATTAGAGATAATATTTTAATCTATTTAGTGTGAATAAACTACCTTTTACATATTATCACTGGTTTGGTAACACTGTATATATTTACACATACATACAAAGATATACACTAATATAAACACAAGGGGTTTTTATAACTCAGATATTTATGATCACAATTATAGAAACATAACAACTAAATAAACAAACTATATACAGATACTTGATAATATTCCCTAGTTTTAAAACAGGTTGCAACTTACATTTAGATTGAAATTTGGCCATTACAGTCCTGTTCTTCTCCAAATCTCTCTCTCTCTCACGTAATTCAGTTGCAAGATATTCATTCTAAAGAACATAAAAAAACCCGATAAAGTTTCTCCTAGATAACAAAATAAGCAGAATCTAATTTTAGCAGTTTAATATTTTAGTCCCAGACTTTTTCAAATTTGAAATTTCTCCATCCACATACTGATATTTTGCCTAAGTAGGAACAGAAATGGATTCACTGGAATGAGGTGTATCCCATATAATACTGTCCATAGTGAAATATGTGCTCTTGGGTCATGCAGAAGCTGAACAGTGGTCTGGTACAAACCAGAAGTCTGTGAGGCTTTGTTAGTTGTAGATCTAGTGATATGAAAACAGCAAGAGCTTCAAAATTACACTTGTGTTTAACTAGCTGCCACTCTATCACATAGGCTTAGAACCTAAATGAACCAAAAAAGTATTTCTGTTTTTTCCCAAGTGATCTGAATTCTCATGTATGCCAGAAATTCTTCTAAGTGGATTTCCCACAGCCTTTCTGTTTTCAGGTATATTCTTCTCTGTCTTCAGAATTTCAGCTGGTGCTATTCTATCTGCAAGTGTGTTTCTGCATTCCATATTACATGAGGTGCTAGGATGTATTTACAAAAAATATAGAATATTCACTAATTTTCTAAAAAATATTACAAATTATTCATTTTGGGATTTTTTTAAAAGCAGTTAATAAAAGCCCATAGATAAGTATTTTAACAAGTATTTACAAAATAGGTGGGTTTAATTTTTGGAAGAGAAATACAAGAAAGGTTCAAAACTTGCTTTATGAACCTACCTTTGCTTCTACTTCAGCAATGTCATGTCTACTCAAGAAATCCAACTTCCTTGTATTCTTTCCCTTCTCTTCAGTAAAGCTATCAGTCATCTGCATATTATCAGCATCCAATCCTAAGTGTAAGTAGATGTACAAGTAATAAATTATTAGGAAATTTTAATTGGTCTCCAATCAAAGGAATACACTCCATTTACTACATTCGAGATCTAGTTTTCTACCTTTCCATCCGACCATTATGGTACCCTGAGTGGAATTGAAATTTTAAAAATTTTGAAACACATGAATCAAGCAGATTTACTGGAAATTTTGGGGAGATCATCCTGTACCTATTGCAAGGCAATGACAGAAGGCTCATTGCATCAGAAGGCTCGTGATGCATTACAAGTCATCACAACTCAAGAAGATACTAGGCTGTAAGATCAGGAAATCCAAAACCACTCACCTCTTCCTACTGGTTCAATGCAATGTATTTTGCCTTTTAATTTAAACAAATGAGTAAATATAACACAGCTACATTACCTATAGAATGTTTATGCTTAAGTATTAACAGAAAGTTTTTGAAAGGACAGTTTATATTAAAAACATCCTACCTGCTGTTGCAGCTTGTCTTCCTTTCTCCTGAGCCAACTTACGAATGTGTTTTTTCAGTTCAATTCTTTCCTCTTCTAGTCTTTCAATCTGCATATTATCATTCACAGATCAGTATTCCATTTTGTTCAAATGCATTTTTATTATGTAGCTCTTACAAAAACAGGATTTATCACCTACCTCTTGCAAAAGAATCTGGTTTTCAGCTCTATATTGCTGCTGCTTCAGTGCTTTGCTGTTTCTGAATTCATTTAAATCAATCATTGACTTTGGCTCAAGACCTAAAACAAAGTATATCACAGTTATTCAGCAAGGAGGAACATAAATGTGAGTTAATACAGGTAATTTATGTAAGAACTCAACTAGAGAAGTAGAGTTAAAAAAAAAAATTGTTGAATATAGTTGAGTATGTTTCAACTACCTATAAAAATACATAACTATCTATATAACATAAACACACATCTTATACTCCATGTATTAAGAGTAGAAGAAAGCTTAATTTTACCTTAGTTACTCAAAACCCAAAATACAATGAAGTGCCACCTAAAATTAAATTTATTTACATTTGAATTATTCTATTTAAAAATAAGCCTATATGAAGCTTTCACTGAGGGTTTCATCTAGCATTACAACTTCAGGATGCTGTGGTTTCCAAATATATTGTGAAGTCTATTAGACAGTGTGTGGTGAAACAGCAATCAAAAACAAAACAGAGTAGAGAACCTATTCTCCTACTTTCTTCAGTCAAAGGAACCTGTAAGCCAAGTTCATTCATGCAGTTTATCCACACTAATTAAAACTACTTGGAAATACTAGCAGAATATAACAAATTATTGCAGTGACTTGCTATAGTAAAAAATTTCCATTATAGAATCGTATTTCAATATTTACACAAAACTGAACATGTACTGGATACAGCATACCTAAGCGCTCTCTGAGTTCTTCATTTTCATCAAGCAAGTCATTTATTTTAAGTTCAAGTTTATTGACTTCCTTAATTAATGACTCAATCTCATGTTCTCGTATTTTGACTTGCTTTCTTAAATCTTTGATTTCAGCAACAGCTTCTTCCAAACCATATATTCCCTGTAAAAACCCCACACAGGAAGTAAGAACAAAACAATCAACAGAAGGCTTACTAAAATAGATCATGAATCTCTTTCATCACTACACAGACAAGAAAAAATGTTTTTTAACCTCTATCACTTTTCTGCACTATGCTTAGTGGAAAAAGTTACTGAATAAAAAGCAGATCCTTTAAATCTGTCCTTGACTACAGAGGAGCCTGCGTATTTCAAAAGTGAGTCCTCCAACTACATGATCCTTTGAATCATATCTTAAGCGTTCAATAGGGAAGGGCAAAGTAATTCATTTAATTTTTAATTAGAACAATTAAATAAATATGGGAGGACAAACCACTCTCCTAAAAATATGATTAATACCCTCTCCACTCTGACAAACTGTTTACCAGTTCATAGTCTCTCATTCTTTTCAAAGTCTCAACAAGTTCTTTGTCTTTTTCTCTAGCATGTGCTTCTGCCAATTCTGCTGATTTCTCAGCCTCCGTACTTCTCTCTTCTAGCATTCTTAACTTTTCTTGCATGTCCTCAATTTGGCTCTGCTGAGCAAGAGATGAGTGACCTGGAAACAAAAACCTCAATGTTTACAATTCAACTAGGAATTCTTGCTATCTGCCATTAATTAAGACAGAACACTTCAGAAAACATTATAAAGGAGATTGTCATTCTGTTTTTTTTTCATTAGGAAATTACAATACACTACATGTAAGAGGTTCGGTTTTCTTCCCCTCAACATTTCCTTCAAACAATATTTATCATAAGTGAGTGCATAGGATTTATTTGGAATGGCATGTTATTACTCCTTTTCAATTCTTGATGAAGCTGAGACCTTATATGTTACGCTCTAACTTTTACAGATCAGGTATAGTTTTATTACCCATAAAACCTACTGCAGTAATCTGGATAAATTTAAACTCTTCATGAATGTTTAATAAAAGAAAATTAAGAAAAAATATTAGAGATTAAAATTACTCAAATACTGCAATTTTTTCCCTGTATTTCTAAAAAAATAAAGAATGCACAGTAAATCTGTGGTTTCTGATTTTCTTGATTTTGACATTAATACAGAACAGTCATGTTACCTTTATCTTTTTGGAGATCATCTTTTAATTTCTCAATAACGAATGCATTTTTCTCCATTTCTTTGGGTATACTGTTCAACTTGTTCAGTGAGCAATCTTATCTGAGCATCTCGCTCTTGCACACCCTATGCATGCAAAAAAAAGAAACTTCATTAAAGGATCCTTCTTTACTGACAGGCAAACTACCAATACAGAACACTACATGGGAAATGAAGAAATTACATGTAGCTAATACGAACCAATTTACAGAACATCAAATATACTATACTTACAACAGAGAGTTCAGATATTATCTAGAAGTTTGGAATACAAATGTGAAGCAGGAAACAAAAAAGAAAGTAAAAATAAAGCACTCAAACACAAAAAAATAAGCAACATTTTAGTATAATGATTTTAAATGGAAACAGTACCCTCAGAGTTTGCCAGTGTCAGATAAAAAGTTTCAGATAATACAGATTTCTTGCAGCTTCCTCATAAACAACTGCCATTGGGAATTGAGAGATACAAGTTCAAGACTGCAAAGACTAACAGCCCATTATACACAACACATGAATTGCAGATAGCTAATCAGCAAGCCATCTAACTTCTAAAAACTCATATCTTGTTTTGGGTGAATTTACATTCATAGGTACTCAAACTGTGGAAATTACTTCTATGCATACTATCCTATTTCTGTACTTGTACATGAACTCAAGAAACAACATAGAAAGCTTAACATTATTTTTTTCTGTAATTAATAAAAAAGTGATAAAAGATAAAAAAGACTTTAAAAAAGTTACAGGCATTAATAATAATAAAATGTAAAATAATAATGTAATAATAAAGATGTAAAAATTTCAAGATCCTTACTTTATACCAATGTCCTGAAAAACAACTTACAGACATTCTTACAAATATAATCACATTTGAAACCCAAAAGTACAGAGCTTAGCAAAGTTGTAAAAACCTAGATATAACCCTTTAGAATATAAACATATATTGAAGGATAGCAAACTCAGTCCATTCTGAGTAAAAATCTGAGCAGTAACTTGATTTAATTTTTAAATGTCTGCTTAAAATACATGCCTAGTTCCACAAAACATTTCAAAATGCTATGCCAATAATGCCTCCTCCCTCCCCCAACCCCCCCAAAAAAGCAACCTCTACAGCCATCTAATCAGCTAAAACCAAACAACTGCTTATCAAAGTTACTTTCAGCTGCTTTCCTCTTCTGATACCTATGGCTGATTTGTACTTTACGGTGTTTTTCGCTTGAGAAGCTATCTGTCACTAGGTTTGGAAGACTGCATAAATATGTCTCACCATACTGCTCAGTTTACAAGAACCCAAAATGTAACATAAATGTCATTACACATTTGCTTAAAAAACTTGAAGCAAGGCAGGAAATCATCCTGGAGTCAGAGAGTATGCTTTCCATAGAGATTATTTCAGGATTCCTAATGGACCACATTATTTTGGGGGGACAGGGAGGGGGGTTATGTTTTTTGAAGAAAGTGGAGACATTCAAAACCATGAAGAACTATGTAATTTTGCATGAATATGAGAGATACACAAGTTCAGTTAGCTCTATCATATGATGAACCACAGAGTTAACCAGATGACATAAATGAACACAGAAAATTAAGATAAGACTGATAAGACTGTTCCTTAACTAACAAACTTAGTGGACAGAAGCTAAGCCATATTTTAGAAACACAATATATTAGGTTAAAAAAAAAAATCATAAGCAATAGAGCCAGCTACCAAGAGTTCAGGCCATACATATACACAGAGAAGTTTCCTTTGTACATGGTCTATTAAGCTAAATTTGCAGTGGAATGAATCGACCGTCTCATAATTACCAAAATTATGTATTTCATATTTACAAACTATGAAAGACTAAATATATATTTATATATATTTGGCCAATAGCATATTTAGTTAATGGTGATTTCTATGTGTGCAATGTCTCACGTGAACTGTACCTGCTGAAGGGACAGTATACTGTTTCTGTCTACATCAAGTTGGACCATTTTCATTTTCTCTTCCAAGCCAAATAACATTTGCTGATACTCTAGGAGTTCATCATCTTTTGAAGCTAAGATTTTCTGAAAAGAAGATAAAACACAATCAGAACACTTGACGTAACTCCTAGAAAGGATTTTAAAAGTACTAAAAAATACCTTCCATTCTTCAACTTTTGCGTTTACAGCTGCCATGAGTGGATCCTCTTCCTCATTCTTTGCTTTCAGCTGGTCTGAAAGATCCTGAACCTAGACGTGCCATTTTGATGAACATCACATTACAAAAAGGTTTAGGCCTGACCAGTATACATGTACAAACACACTATATCAAGTACATAATATTTAACAGATTAGTATTACAACAGCAAGGGAATGACTTTTGAGAACAGTGCATGACCACCATTCTATATAAAAAAATTTTTGTGATCTGCAGTTAGATTTTAAAATCTGTACCACATTCAAAGATCACACTACTTTTAAAGAGCATTACTTTGGAGGAGTGTGTGGTTTTAACTGCATAGATAGAAGGTTTTACCTTAAGCTAAAATAAGAAAACAGTAGAAACCTAAAAAAATTTATACTAAATAATGAGTCATTTCTTACTTGAAATTTGTACCGATCTTTCTCTTTCCTTAAGTCATCCATAATAATATCAGACTGTTGCACAATTAGTTTCATTTTGCTATATTCATCAGTCATCCTCTCCATTTCTTGCACTGATTCCTCAAGGTTTTTCCTCATTTCTTGGTTTTGAATCTCTAACTTCTCATTAGCCTCAGTCAAATTCTGCAAAGATAAAGAAAAAGCTGCTTTTAGAAAGTGCCTATCTTAATACCTGAATAAGAACTTGAAAGTCTTACACAAAATTAACACAGAATAGAGTATTTCCCCTCTAGATTATCAACTTCAACAAATCCAAACAGCAAATAAGACATGTCTCTCTCTCTCTCCCTCTCAGTAACTCAATTACCTCTGCCAAATTCATAGATGCAGACTGAATGTATGACAGAACCCCATCATATTATGAATTCCCTTACTCCACATGACTTTATCTTTAAATTGACATAGTGTCATGTAAGACACTACAGTCAGTAAAACTCCAATAGCTATTCAATAGAATGCACAGATTTTTACCTGAATTTCATCCAAATACTGGACAAGCTCAGAGCTTCTTTTGGGCAGCTGTGATGTGTAATCAGAAACCTCTCCTCTTCGTAACGGAATGGCTTCTTTTTGAGAATCTATTTGCCTCTGATAGTCAACCACATCCTGACGCAATTGTTCATTCTGCACAAAAAGCAATCCAAACTTAAATCCATTTCTAACAGATGAAGACAAAGTTGTTGCACTTCCAGCGAGCTAACACAAAGAGCTAAGACGCACAAAACCCATCCAAATTCCTACAGTCTGCTTTTAAAAGTCTTAGAAGCCTCACCTTTTTCCTTATGCGCTTTTTCTTCACATTAAAAAGGAGAAAACAAGACCAAGAGAACAAAGCATGAAAAACATTAGACATTAGTTCTGCTTTTGGAAGACTAAATATTAATCAATATTGAGACAAAATAAAATAGCTTTCATTATACCTCTGCATGTATATACATACATACACACATTTATATAGAAAGGTATTTTGACAAATGGTTATCAAGGTTTTACCCCAGGAAATAATTAAACAAATACATTTGGCAATAATATTTAAGAAAAATACTAAAATTCAAACCCCAAAATCCAGGCCAAGCTAATGCACAGTAGGATTATTCCAACTGAAATGTAGAGACTTCCTGACCTCAGTTAACTACGTTTATTGGAGCAGATGTACTACATATTTACTCTGCACTAGTAAACAGGAAATGTTCCAAAATTAAACACCACATCAAAAATTGTAAATACAGAAATACAGTAAGATATTTATAAAAAAAGTTGAAAATGTAGTAAACCAGCAATAATTTTTGCTAACCTCTCTCCTGAATCTGATGTTTTCATTTTCAGCATCTTCAATTCGAAGAGCAAGCTACAAGACAGAAAACCTTTATATGCATCACTGCAGCCACAAAGAACTCCAGAAACAAAACAAAAAAAACCCAAAAAAAACCCAAAAAACCACCACAAATGCAAACAATCCTATTTCATCAATGGTTTCTTTTTGTTTTTAAATCTCAGATGCTTTTTCCAGAACATCAACTTTTCAAAATATTTAATAGAACAGCTTCTAGAGATGTCAAGCTCAAGTCCTTCCTACCTGTTCGGTCACTTTCTTCTCCTTTTCCAACTCTTTTTCTGTATCTGTTAACTGTCTCTCTTTTTGTTCCAATTGTTTTTCCAGTTGACGGATCTCATCACGCAAAAAACGAGTATCACGACCACCAGCAGATTTTTGTGCCATCTTATGAGCATTAAAATAACATTATAAGTATAGTAGATATTCAAAGCAGAAAGAACTAAAAAAATCAAAGCAGATGCTAAGACTAAAATAAATGGGATTTTTCAAGTATAAAAAAGTCAAGTAATTATTCACCCAAGACTAGTGTATATACAAAAAACAATAAAAAGCATTTGCGAAAATGTAGGGCTATTTCATCACTTTACAAGACTAAACACTAGTCTAAAATAAAATAAAAAAAGAAAAGAAAAAAATTGAAAGACTCCGCCAGAGTACTCGATACACAAACAAAATTTTAAAACATACCTCCAATTCATTTTGAAGTTTCATCAGCTTGGTTTTAAAATTATTTTCTGTTAAAATAGAATGGATATAGTGAATTACCCAATAAGGTAAAAAAGACATAAAACAACAATGGTTAACCTTAGACTTTAAATATTTGGCTTCATTGAAGCAACTGACTTTAGAGCAGTTGTTATTTTGTCCAGATCTCTGAACCTTAAAAAGCCACAAAACAGCAAGAACAAAAACCTAAAAAAAAACATTTAAGAAATCATTTAGGGACAGCATAAAAATGCTTGCTTACCACATTTGGCTTGCTCTTCCCCAGCTTTTTCAACTTCTTCTAGTGCCAATTCTACCTCTTGAGTTTTCATCTGAGAAAAAAGTATAACAAGCAAGGAAAAAATATTTACTACTACCATAAATTAAAAGATTGTTCCATAGACCTCATCTTTAAAATATATTTATTTTGAGAAACTTATTTGCATTTTCCATCTATATAACTATGTTATTCCAATTCACTTCACTTCCCACTACTTAATTCCAACAGCTACACAAGAAGGTACTCTAGCGCAAGCACACATTTAGCAAATAAAGTACCTTAGGAGTAAGCAGTATTTTCAGGAACAGGGGGAAAAAAAGAATAATACGCTTCCATTTAAACAAAAAAATAAACAAATGCATCTGCAGAATTGAAGAAAGTAAGCCTTAATACAAACCTTTAGTAGTGATTGAGTAATTTTAAAAAGGTGTATCACTTTTTCTGGAGTTTCAGTTTTTAAGTCCTTCCCATCAACCTAATGAAAGAGACAAAAGTGGTTTTACACTATTACCAATGAAATCCACAAAATAAATCTTCCATGTATGCGAAGAACCAGAGACAGTTTACGGAAGAAGGTTTAACAAAATCCTCAAGTTCCCTTTTTCTCAAGCACCTTGAACATGATATCCAGCAATCTGTCTGCTAGTTCCTCTTGACGAGGCAGAGCATCTGGGTCAACTTTCATGAGCTTCCTCCATTCTAAAATGGGTGCCATATTGAAGGTATGACTTTTTTTTCCTGGAATAAAGATTAAAATAATAGTTATCAGGTATTATCTCAGTGCAAACCAATTTTAGGTCAAATGATTTAATGGAGGCTGGCCACTGAACACACTAGATGATTCTAATAACTGTAACACTAATTAACATTCTGTTCACATTTTGATCTATTGCAAACTAGGAGGCTATAATAAAACTGTTTTTTCTTTATGCTAAAAATGACACCATGCATACTCAATGAATTCTTAAAACTATCAGTGAAGATCAGGACACACATGAAACCTGTATTTTAACTTCAACATCCTTGTTTTCCTCCCCATCTCTTAGAGTGGTATTTTTATGCCAACGAACAAACGCCAAAATCATTATTTCTAACATTTAAAACACAATCAACACCCTCTTTAGTTTGATACTTTGAGCACTGACTTCTTAACATTATATTAAACTTCATTTCTTTTTTATTAGACTACTTGAATTGACAAAGGAAATTATCAACCTGGAAACTGACAAAAATCTCATCAGAAAGTGGTGGAAAGTTTGATTCCACTGCTTACCTGCTGGTTGCTGTGGGCCACAGTGATTTCTCATACACCTGAAAGTCAATGCAGGATCTGAAAAAGGCAGAAGGGATTGGAAATCTTGGATTATTCTGTTCTTTGGAGCTGTCTCTGGACTTTCTGATCAATATTTCAAAAAGTAAATTCTGCCAAGTTTAAAACAGAACTTTTTTTATCTACTTATTGCCCTAAATGATGAATATAGCACAAATGGTTAAGAAAAATTTAGAAAGAAATAAAGCTATAAAGCAGTATTTTTCAAAAAACTAATGACACAGCAGGGGTATGTATTTTATAGAAAAAAATCAAGCTCAATCAATAACTTCAGCAATGCTGTATGCTGAGCACAATATTTTGAGATCTGATCCATCACGCACCCTGATTCAGCAGTTCAAAGACTCAACAACTGAAACCTCCTTCCTTAATAAAAGGCTGAAGCTGGTATTACTTTCCAAAACTACTATGCCTAAGCATTCTGAAAGAAGAGCTGTCAGACCCAGAAATACAGCTGTATGCTTAAGGGAGGATAAAAATTATCTTCATTTTTTTCTGAATACGTGAACTACTTGAAAGGTCCCCTGTATTTAATATATTTCTCCAATGTTTGCTAAACATAAAACATGCATTACATTCACTCCGTGACTTCACAAGGATAATATCTCTTACACATTATTGCTCTTCTGCTTTGTTATAATGGCAGAGGATAATAGAAGGAGAACACTGGCACTTTGACTTATTCAGTTAATTGAGAATACTACTTGATTTCAGCAACGTACTTGTCTCTGGATCAGAGTTCGTAAACATATTCATTTTTTCTTAAACAATGAGATGTAGAACTTAGGACTGGTTTAAATGCTCAACAATTAAAACTATTCTGAAAGCAAATACACAAACTTACTACTGTCAAACCTTTCCTACCTTCAATCTCTCATATATCTTTTTTCCTTAAAATAATGTCCAAAGAAAATATTAGTCATAAAATTTTATCCAAAAGGAGAGATATCTGTACATGAACAACTGAATCCAACCAGTTGAGAGACCAGCTATAGTAAGGTAAGGAGACATAACCTATGCTCAGAGTATGCCCCACAACATATACATACTGTGAGAGAATTGATTTAATTCAAGAGTTTTTCATTATTTTGCTCATCTGTTGTCCTCAACTAAAACCTGTGGTTTTAGTAAACAGATGATCCATGTGGTGAGACTCTGAGATCATGGTCTACAAAATGTGTGAAATAGATGGGGATTTGGTATTAGTTACCACATGATTTTCTGGACTTACTCAGGGAATCAAACATACATAAAACGGCCAGATATTTTAAAGTTCAGCAGACTGAGATAGAAAAGGAAGTCTGGAGGGTACGTTCAGGTACTACCAGAACAACATTGCCCTGGTCTGACTACAGGAAACCATACAGAGGCAGGCATGCTCTCATCGTGATACCTCACCATCACAGGGAGATCAAGCACCACTAGAAGAGCTGTTCTTTTCCCACCAAGCTCGGCAGCACCGAGGCATGTGCACTCGAGGGGGACTCAATATCAAGAAGTACCACAGTCACGAGGGAGATGCGCTCTGCTAACACCATATTTGTTTACAGGGGGTAATCCAGTTTAACCTACTTCTGACTTTCAAATTGCATTTACCCAGAGTAGCTCTGCGAAGCACAACATCCTATTTACAAAGCCCCAACCAAGAGAGGATCTTTGCAGGGTTCCCATTCTCTCCTGTTTAGCACAGCCACAGGATACAGTGACAGCCCATGATCCCTCCACAATGCTGCTGAGACAATTCTGTCCCCGTTTCATCCCAGCTCTGCTGAATTAACAAACTGCCTCATTTTGCAGCCGCCTTCCCAAGGAGGCGCAGCGGAGGCAGCAGCCGAGAGCAGACGCAGCGGGACGCCCCTTCCCCGGGCTCAGCCCTGCGCCCGGACGCGCCGCCGGGGCCCCGCGGCCGGCCCGCAGGAGCGGAGCGGCCCCGCCCGCTCCCGCCGCACCCGGGGCCCCCGTGGCCTCACCACTCCCCGAGGATGACGGTGGGCGCTGTCACGCAACGCCATCGGACCCTCTCGCGGACGCNGGTGTCTGGCCCGGCCTCAGGTAGGGCGGGCACGGCGCGCTGCGGCCGCGCCCCGCGGCGGGCCTTGCCATGCGGGGGGAGGAGGAAAAGAGTGGGTCCGGTGGAGCTGCTGCCCGCGGTAGTTTCTGTCCGCTGGCTGTGCCCAGTCGGTGAGCCCCCCGCGCTGCCGGGCTGCGGTGCGGCCTCGAGCCCTGGCTACGCCGCTTGAGCGGTGTGCGGTACCGCGCCCTGGCCCAGCCCGCCCTTGCCTTGCCTGCCTCGCCNGGATACTCGTGGGTGCAGGGAAAGTCACCGCTCCCGTGGCATCCGCAGATAAGCCCCACAGTGCGAAGAGGGCTCGCCCAGTCCCGAGGGGCAGCCAGGCGGGTAGAGCGCGATCCCGCCCGAGCACGCCGCTTCGCCCGGGCAACGGCCCTGAGCACCACCCTCTCGCCAGGCGGNAGTCGGTGAGCCCCCCGCGCTGCCGGGCTGCGGTGCGGCCTCGAGCCCTGGCTACGCCGCTTGAGCGGTGTGCGGTACCGCGCCCTGGCCCAGCCCGCCCTTGCCTTGCCTGCCTCGCCCCAGGGCTGCGGGCAGCGTGCTGGCTCCTGCCCGGCCGGCGGGGGGGCTGCGGGGCTGCCGGGTACGCGTGTGCTCTGGGGGTAGGTAGGGAATAGTGGGGGCCGTAAGGCACAGGAGAAATCACGCCTATAAACTACTCGAATCCATTGGGTATTGCTGGAGAGTCTGAGTCTTGGTAGTGGTCTGATAGTCGAGAAAGTTTGGGATCCTGCGTTTTAGTTAAATTAATGTGAAGACATCTTTTCAAATAAAAAAAGAAAACTAGTAACCATTCCAGGCGTGTTTATCTCTTAGTATTTGTTTACTTAACAGCTGTGGAGAGCTGAAGTGGATTTGTTTTGTTTTTAATGGTAAGAGAAAGGTGACTATAACGTTATCTTTGTACTTCTGTCCTTTTTTTGATTAATAATTGTTTTCAATTTTTTTGCTATATCTTGATCAGTGTTGCTTTTTAATGAAGACTGACAAGATGAAAAATGCCTTGTGCTCCTTATAGCTATGCAGCTTGTTACAGTCACAGCACAGCTCCAAAGACTTCTGTATCTCAGCCAGGGGTTGGTTAATTATAGTTCCATATGGGTGCAGAAAGCAAACTGTGTAGTTAGGGAAGGAAACTGGGTTATATTTAATGAATGGGTAATCTTACTAAAAATAAAATTAATTATGGTTAAGTGTAAAACAGTGATTTCTTAGTAGCAGGGACTTCTACAGGTGTAGGAAGTGACACAGAAAATAATGGCACCTTAGCCACAAACTAAGCCTTCAGGAAATGAATCCTTCTGTGGTAGAGAAAATAATCCATTGATGCTAGAATGCTTCTGTATAGGAGGTTTTTTTTTTTTAATCGTCTTCATTATCTTAACGAGCTGTTAATGCCAGTATAGCTATTTAATGTGCTTTATTAAATAGGCATCAGCATTTTTGAGTGTCCTGTTGCAGAATCAGCAGAGAACACGTTATTACATTTATTGGTATTGAAACAGTATCTGGGTTGTAATTGTGTAGTGCAGCTAGTAAAGACCATTGGTGCAGAAAGAATAGGCAATTGCATTTGAGGTGGGCATGGAAACTCCAAAAGTGAAAAAAGAGTGAAACAAATTGACATATTAACCCCACACAAAACAAGAAAACATTTAAAATACAGCATGGCTTGGACCAAGTAGATTAGTTTTTCTTGCGTTTTGCATCACCTCACGTGATGAACTTTGTGTAAGGGAATCTTCTTTTTGTGGGAATAGATCCTTGTAGTTCTGGAGCCAAGAAATCATAAATCATTTCAGCTCCATAGTGAATGGTTTGACCTACGCTGATAGAAGAGTTGAGGACTTCCGTGTTCAATCACAGCTTTGATAACAGTGTGCCCTTGCAGAGACCTATAATAGAAGAACTGCACTGTGAAAAGCCTACTGGAGTGTTATTTAAAGTACGCAAAAAATCATACACAGACCCAGCATACTGAGTAAAGACACAGTAGCAGAGTCTAAAGGCTGTGTTTTCAGCTTATACCTCACATGTAGCTTTTGTTCATTTCTTCTTTAGAGTAAACAAGCATGCAGTTTCTGCTGTTGCATTTCTGGAACACTGAGAGTGGTGGTGTTATTTTAGAGACACTGTCTCTGCATCAGTGAGGCCACAAAAGATGTTTTATGTAGTTACACTAAATAGCGCAGGTATTATTTTGTTACTGTTTGAATGTAGCAAAAACCCCTAAAGATTTGACATTGAAATGTGAGATTCTGTTACTGATTTAAGTTTTTAAGTTTTAAAGTACAAGCTAGACCTGTGTGGTTTGTTTTTCAACTGACTTGTACCAGTTGCATTTAACAAAGTGAAGCTAAACCACCAGCTAACCCAGTTTCTTCATTTCAGTCATTTTAAATTGTGTTACATTTTGGTCCTTGTTTGTACCAGAGTAACCTGAAATGTCCCTATTAGTTCAGTGCTTGGTAGTCAGCAAGTTCTTTCCCTGTGGGAGATCTTTCATCTGGCCTGCAACACGTGTTCTGACTTTGTATCAGAACTGCCAGTGCACTTCTAGTTAATCCTTCAGAACCATATGAAGAGAAGGCTGGAGGCCATTGCCTTCCTGTGTAGTGAAGAATATTTCCTAGTAGTCCCATGCCTCTTAATCTGGTAGTGAAAACCTTGCAGAGGGAGGTTTTCACAATAAAACTTTTCTTGGTATATTTATCCTGTTTTAGGATCTCCGCAATGGGAGAGGGGAATCCAGGCATGTTTTGTATTACTTCTCCTCTCATCTTCCCAAATACTTCTTGACTTCTAGATCAGATTCAAGCTCAGTCATTTAAATCTCACCTATGCATCTAAGTTTTTTATATTAGAGTTGTACTTTGGAGTGACATTTTTTTAAGTGTAGATAAAGTTTAAGGCTTTGTTGGAAAGGCAAAACAGAAACAAAATTATGATCTGTATCTGTCAGTAAGCACTTGTAAATCAGCAGAAAGAATGTTCAGTTTAACTAAAAAATAAACAAAAGTTAGCAAGTAGGCAATACAAATTAGGACATTAGCAGAGCCTGAGAAGCAGAATTAAAATGCTCTTTTTAAGTGACTGTGCTACTGATTTGTATATATGTCTGCTGATCTTCATCAGTTCAGCTACCAGCTCTTAGATGAACTGGTTGCTCACCTGTTTAAAAGTAAAAATAACCCTAGAAGTGGTTTGAACAGCTCTTCATTTTCTTCTCCCTTTGATAATTTGCAAGTTTTCTGTGTGAACTGTAAATAATGTTCTAGACAGTTCAGAACCTTCAGTAATTAATAAAGTTTATGTCTCTACAGTAAATAAATCTTCAGTATTGCCTGATTATTTTTAGTAGATAATAACATGTTGTTATTAACGCCTTTCAATCAGTGAAAGTGTCGTTACTCAGTAAAAGAAAAGAATTTAAATGTATGTTTAAGTTTCTGAAGTTTGATAGTCAGATGTGTCTAATGGAGAAAAACATATTTGTTTCTTTAAGGGTCTTTTAATGTAAGGTGGCAGATAACCAGTTATGGAGTGCTAAATAGCTTTTGCATGTTTTCAGGATTGCAGCTGTATTCTTGCCAAGACACACACTTGCCAATATTTTTAAGTTCTAATGGACGGAAAATGGCTTCTCCACTCCATTAATTTCCCAACAGAGGATGCTGTTAGAACATCATTATGCATTTTTTATTTGTGACAGAGGTTTTCTTATGCAGACTGCTGCATCTTGCTGCATGTGGTGCTAAACCACCATGTAGTGTCATGGATTTCATGGCAACCGCTGAGAAATACTTTGTTTTCTACCTTCTAAAAGTGTTTTTGCTCTTTTGGGGGTTGTTACTTGGTTTTTTTGTCAGTGCATTTTTTCAGTTTTTTTATACTTTCGTACGTTTTATTCTTGTCTGTTCTTGAAGACTGGAACTATTAGAGGGATATCAGGAAGGTGGAAAAGTACGTGCCTTATGAGCCAAATGAGCTTGGGAGTTCTGGTTCTCTTCTGTCCTTTCTGCTCTGTGCAAGCATGAAAATGGTACAGTGCAAAGTGCAGATTTCTGTGCCAAACAGCCTAAGAAATTTAGTCCAATGATGGGCTGTTTTGCGTAGCCTGAGTATTCTTTTTTTTTGCAGTTGGCTCTCATGACTGCTGTGCAGTTTCTGACTCTCAAGGCTTACCTTGCAGTTTATTGTTTTCAGCTGTGTATTATTCTTCATGACATGGTCAGATATTGTTGTAAATTAAAGCATCCAACAGAAGTCATTGTAATAAAGCATGTGAAGTACATGTCTGTCCTGATTTCATCCAGTCAAATGGTAGCTCTGTGGCTGTGCACTAGACCATGAGCTGGCAGTCATACAGGGAGTGGTTCAGATATCTGAGGGGCAGTCTTAGAAACTGTGAAAGTAGCAGGTAGGTGAGATGAAAAAATAACTCGAGGGATGGTCAGTCTGTTTGCATGTTTAGGACTAGGCAGTGATGTGGTTTCTCTCTCACAGCAAGCCTGTTTTAACAAAGAAGTTGTTAGGCAGCATTTTGCAGGTGTTTATCAAATGCATCCATCACTGGGAGTGAAGTTCTGGCACTTGCAAGACCATACTTGGGTTGATCAACCTGTCAGTTGGGTAAGAAGGAGAATATATCCACTCACGTGAGCAGCCCAGTCATACCAAGGCTTCAGCAGCCTCTTGCACATCCGTGATGTGCAAGGTTCTCAGTCTCATATACTCCTTACATGGCTTCTTACTTTCCAACATCAAACTGATAACAGATTAGTTGGTGTGCAAGTAGTTTTGGTTGCCAAGAAGCAGTTGCTATTTTCCACTGAGTTTAATGGCAGGCATACTTTTGCCTGGCTTACTAAGTACAGATGATCTTTTATAAACCTCTGCTTTAGTTTTGCATTCTCTGCAGATTTGGAGCTTGGAGTGTGAGGGTAGACCCAGCTACAGGAGCAGATAGGAAGTTGTAGTTCTGACGGCAAGACTTCCTCAAAATCTGCATTGTTATGCTAACACAAACGACTGCAATTTTTTTTTTTTCATATTTATGCTTTAAGTCAGCAAGAGCATTAAAAGTACCCTGTAATCAGACCAGGTGGAAAAAAGTAATTTTCCTCTCTGTGTCTTTACAGTACATTTCAGGAACATAAGAACTTAGAATGCCAGAATGCAAGTCAGAAGTAGTGAAGTACCTGTGCTGCAGTTTTGTGCAATCTACAGGTTGTACGTGGCCTTACATTCCCCATTTTTCTCTTTGTGCTTAGCCTGGAAGCAGAGTGCTTTAATATGGAGGCTTTACCAGATTTCCATTACATCTCTCTGTTTTAAAGAGCTAGTGCTTTAGCACACAACTAAAACTTGAGAGGGGTATGGTGTGATGCTTTAAAGGTTACCAGGTTTGGTACGGTTCAAGCAGTACATTGTGTGACTTGGCTGCTAAAACCTGAACAGTGCATTTTGTTGCATATATTCGTTGCTTACAGTAAATTTAGTAAAACTGTTCAGGATTGCTTGGAATATCTGTGACTCAAATACTTGTCTTGAAAGACCAAAGTATAGCCATGTATTTGCATGTAGTTGTAATTGTATCTGTGATTGAAATGTGCATGTAAAGGAGAAGGTGAATTGCAATAAAAAATTTCAGTGTTAAATGTGAATATTTTCTGGAGTTGTCTGAAAAGTTTTTCTGGTGGTGGGCTGGCCACTAAAACATGAACTTTGGATTTATCTAATATCTGAATTTATTTATGCTTAAGAGTTCCCTTTCATTCAAATGAAAAAGTATTTTCGCTACAGCTGGCATGTAGGTTACTGGAGCTCTGTCAGGAGCAGCATGGTCAATAGTGGAATAGAATGTGGAGTTCTGAGTGGAAAGAATGCTAGAAATTCAGAGCAAAAATAAAGGCTTTTGAAAGCATTAGAATCACCTAGGATTAAGGGACAAGTAAAGTAGATGTTTTGACATACTTTTTCATGTGGAAAAGTGAAAACCTACTAAAAGTTGAAAGAATAATTAGGCTGGTTAGGCTTTTCATTTTGATAAGATGCAGTACTTAGGAATCAATTTTGGTTTTGCTAGTCGGGTAACAGTAGCTGTTTCTGAATAAGTATTGTTAAAGAATTAGAAGTCATCAAAACCCTACTGACCTAACAACAGTGCCTTTTCTTAAAGGTCAAATTTAAATAAATCTTACAGTTGGTTCTGTGTGGTAATATTACTATGTCACAGAATTTAAAATAATAAAGGCTTGTATGTTGGAAAATCCTGACGTGTTTATTGCAGGTCCATTTCAGATGTCACTGCTTTTCAGTAGAATTAGCGAACTTCAAGAAGTAGGAAGCGCACTGTTCAGAAGCTGTTGCAAAAAAGCAATTTGAAATTCTGGCAGGGTAGAAGCATATGTTTCATATCCACCTTCTTTGAAGGGGGAACTAAAAAGTGGTGAGTTCAAGTTCAAAAGTGGGCTGTCATTTGACGTATTCCTATAACATGCTTTGTTTTCTTTTTTAACATGATTTCTCTGGCTGCCTAGAAGACCATAGATAAGTTCCGTTGTAAACTTAGCTTAGTGTTTTAAAGTACTCGGATCAAGCCCATGGCAGGGGGATTGGAATTAGATGATCTTCAAGGTTCCTTCCAATCCAAACCATTGTATGATTCCATGAAAAAGATGTAGCAACATCCGTCAACATTGTGTGGGTTTTTTACTTATTTTTGTTAATTACGAAAGTGGTGGCAGCTTTAAAAAAAGGCTTTCTTTGTTCAAGTAACAGCAATAGCAAGTGGTCGAAGTACTACAAAAGTAAAAAAAAGCCCTTAACTGCCATTGTGCAAGGACCACCAAATGGTTTGGTTTGATTTCTTTGAAATTTTCTGTGTCCTGGTTCTTAGTTTAGCTGCACCTGCATCTTGTTGCATGTGTTGTACTTTCTGTACCCACTTCTCCTTTGTCACTAGTTGTGGTGATGAGTGATTGTCGCGCTCTCAGGTCCATGCTGCTAGCCACAAACAAGATCATTTATCTAGATCTCTGTGGCCTGTTTTTAGAGTTCAAGAAGCGTTTGGACAACACTTTCAGACACATGGTGTGATTCTTGGCATTGTCCTGTGCAGGGCCAGAAGTTGTACTCAGTGATCCTTGTGAGTTCCTTCCAGTTCAGCATGTTTCATTTTAAATCTGAACACAATTTTTAAAAAGCCCAGCAAGCCAAAGAAAAAGAAAAATCACCAGGATTTCAGGATTTAGGACAATAAAGCAGACTGTAGCTTTCAAATAGCTCATTACCTTTTAAGTGTGAACTGTGATAAACGTAAGGCTGCAGTCATTATGCATTCATGGATCTGCATTATCTGGCCAATATTAGCTGTTCTGTGTCCTTACAGATGCTCCCCCTCTACAGTTTGGGTGAAAATACTCCTATTCAGTCACGTCCATTTTCTCAAAATGAAGTCAGTATTTGACTGTCTGTAGCTCTGCAGTATCTTTGGTCCCAACAGTTGGCAGTGGTCTTTGCAGTGTCAACCAGGGGTCAAAAGAAATGCCTTTGACCTGCAGTTACCTTCTTGTTCTTCCAAGGCAGAACAGTATTTTCAAACAACCCAGTACACAGTAATTTCACCTTTTGATCAATTCACCCATATAATAATTTGTAAATCATCATAGAACTTCTCATTAATAATTTCTAGGGTTTAGGAAGTTTATGCAAGATGAGAGAAAATAGTATAAGCTAAAGTTCATTTTGGTTTTTATTTGCATGCTATTTTTTTTAGACAGTAGTCTCATGAACAATCAGTGACATCAGAGCAAGTGGCAGAGTTGAGGAAAAAAATGACCTTTTCATGAAATTCTACAAAGAATGCAAATGAGCCTAGTGTGACCTTCAATGGTAAGTTTAACTTATTATTATTATTAATGTCCTATACCTGGCCTTGAACCCCTGTATTTATGAACTTCTGAAGGTCATAAATGAAGTTTCCTGTTTGTTCATCAGAATGTTTGAAGTTTGTTTTAGTTTTAATTGCTTTTGAAATACAATGAGAAACATCTTTAAACCTAAACCCCGTAAATAATTGACACATTATCTGCTTCTTTGCTAACGTAGAATTTTATGTATGTTAAATTACTCAGGATTCCAGAGAACTTATTTTTCATGGTTTACCAGTTTGCAGCACTCACTTGAACTGCATAGCTATCTGCCAAAAACTACATCACAATTTATTATCGATGCTTTTTTTTCTTTCCCCCCAAATAAAACGTGAAAAGTAGCAGTGTATCCACCCTTTGTAAGGCTTTTTAAGGGTAAGATATTTTAATGAGAGTATTTAGTTTAAACATTAAACCATGTTACATATGTGATTTGAGGAAACTTTTCTATCTTACTGTTTTTTAGGTATGGAGTGTCATTAACTTCCTAAGTATTTGATGTCTTAATCAATGTCTTTAATTAATAAACTTTCTTTATCAAGTTTAGTAAGTAAAACTACTCAAGGTTCTCTACATATATTTCAGCTTTTGTCCATGAAACCTCCTAGAGAAGATGGCTGACATAAGCCTGAAGGAAGCAGCATTAATAGTTGGTGTGGTGGCAGCCTGCTACTGGAACAGTCTCTTTTGTGGGTTTGTTTTTGATGATGTTTCAGCGATTTTGGACAATAAAGATTTGCATCCTTCTACCCCATTAAAAAATCTGTTTCAGAATGACTTCTGGGGCACTCCAATGTCTGAGGTAAATGGTTCATGAAATACTTTGGAAAATTGAAAAAACCTTGCAGAGTGTGGTTACACTTCTTTTTCCTAATGTGATTTTAACAGAATAGCTTGGATTTGATGGAATTTGGTGATGGTAGTGTTTTGTACATTATCAGGAACACATGTAGCTTATATTCCTTCCTTTTGTTCAGTAAAAGAACTGGAAAGAAAATGAAGTTGTACTGACAGCACACAGCTGTAAGATATTATTTCCTGTGTAGTTGCAATATCAAAGTTGAACAGCTCTGACCGATTTCTTTTCTCCTACAAAAGTTAGATATTGACATACAAGGGTGTTTATTTCTAAATGCAATCTGGAAGGAAAGGTAACAAATAACAAAGCTTGGAATTAGGATATTGAATTCTTTAAATTTATTTAAGTGTGTATATATATATATAGAGAGAGAGAGAGAGAGATATGAATTCAGAGTTTCTGATTTGTAGCCCATATAAAGTAGCTATGTATTATCTGAAAAGCTGCATTGCATTGAAGCTCTTGATAAACATCATTAAATGGGAATGGCTAAAGAATTTTGATGTAGTTTTAAAAGTCACACATGGTGTTATTGCTGAGCAAATGAATAAAAATTCTCTCCCATTCATACATTCTCTGTTTATCAAGGCATTCCACTTTATAATCTTTTCTTATGTTCATAACCTACGGGGTTAGTTCCTTGTGACATACTATTTGCTAGCTCTACAAATAGGCGTTGATACATAATTTTCATATAAGCCTGTAACCAAAGCTTCCAGATACTGTTTAGTTCTGTATTTATTGAGAGTTAAGTAGATTCCTAAATTCCCCCAGTAAAGTTTCAAATAGTACTTTTTAACTTTTTTTTTTTTTTGGCTACTGATTTTCATATCTTTGTTTTGAAGGTAGATGCCTGACAGTAGAAGGGGATTCACATATGGATAGGTGTTTAGGAAGGTATTCTGGAGTGAAGGTCACTTTGTAAGTTAGTGGGGACTGATTGGTTTATTTGTTTTCTTTCAGGAGAGGAGTCATAAATCTTATCGTCCCCTCACAGTTCTAACATTTCGCTTAAACTACTTGTTCAGCGAGTTAAATGCAGTTTCTTACCACTTTCTAAATCTGGTCTTTCATGTGGTGGTTTGCATAGTCTTCCTCAAGGTCTGTAAGCTCTTCCTGGACAACAGGAGCAGCATAGTTGCATCCTTGCTCTTTGCAGTGCACCCAATACATACTGAAGCGGTAGGTACAGCTGTGATGTGCTTAATTTGTTCGAGTTGTGCTAATTAAAATTAAATTTCATGGTGTTTATATCTGCTTATAAATATATATATAACTCCAGAAAGTATGATTTTACTTGTACTTACTCTTTTCTTTGTGGTGAGTGGTGGAAGTGACAAATTTTCATGCTCAGAGTTGTCTTGTATTACATGCAGCTACTGGAAAATTACTAAAGAAATGTGAATTTAGTTACTAAGTAATTTAGGCCTCTGCTATGCACGTTGGCTTTTATGACTTCAGTTTACGTAGACATTTGTGTTCTGTGATGATTCATTCAGTATCCTATTTTGCAAATACTATGAATGCCTCTTAATTAATTTCCAGAATCTCTTGTGGCTAATCACCATGTCTATTCTGTCTACTTTTTTTTATGTCAATGTGTCTGTCTCGGTGGGACTTTCTCTAGGATTGTTATTGCTGTGCTGTAGCTGCCTTAGGCCCAATTTTGTTTGAACCTTCCACTTTTTTAACATAGTATATAAGGAAGAAGAAATAAATTTCTCTCCTCTTTTCTTCTGAAGGAATTCTTCACTGCTATTTTAAAAAACCAAAAAGCTTTATTTATACAAGTTTTCTGATTATATGCTTTTTGATGGCCAAACAGGTTTGCAATGTTTTGGAGGAAAGGAAGTCTTTGATCACCATTCGTTAGATTTATTTCTGACTGAATATCTGACAAAGCAGATTTGTGGCATTTTCTGGTGGTATTTCTGCTCCCCTTCAATTTGTTTTCCTGGATTTCAGTACACAGGTGTTGCAAAACCCTGTCTCTTTTTCTTTATAGTATTAGCTTATTTTCAGAAAGCTGAATATGTTTGAATCTTCTGCTGCTTTGGTGGTGATACCACTTTATTGCGTGGAGGATTTTTTTTTGGATGGGGAAGGGGAGAGTAGAGTCTTTTGATTTTAATAAAATGAGGGGGGTTTGCTCTTACTTTGTTGTAATTTTTTTGGTCCTGATTAGTTGGGTAAAGTTTGCATCTCTCTCTTATTCACTAGTACAGATCCCTTTAAGCAGTAATTAAGAAGTCTACATCTATGTATTTTGAGCAAATTTTACAGGAATTGAGTTGATAAAGTTGGCTGTTATTTAAGCTACTAATATGTCCCTGTTAGAAGTTAATGGAATGTTTAAAATGCAGAAGTTAAGCACCTAGAAATTTCCGCTTACTCCAAAGCACAAAAAAACTTGGATAAAATATGGGTTTAAAAAAAAAAATTCTGTATTTCATTTGTTTTTTTCTGATCTTTTGAAAAAACATGCTTTGAATCGCCAAATTTGGCTTTGCCTCTTTGTAGTAAATGTGAAAGGATCTTTGCAGGAGTGTTAGCAAGTTGCCAGTGACTTCCGTTGGTTCCTCGCAGGTTAGATCAACCGGTGTTGATTTTATCACTTTCATTCCAAATTTCTGTGATTCTTTATTATGCCTGAACTTTCAGATTCTGCCCGAAATAGCAAGTAGCACAGATGCTTTTATTACTGTGCATCAGAGTTAGTAAAAAGGGCCGTACAAATGCTACAGCCCATTGCGTAACAAAGCTGCTTGTGTGAGGCGATCTGAAGTGGTTTGGCCGAGGGTGTGCAAGGCCTGGTGTGGCCACGTGAGGGCACTGTAACACAAGGATCGCTACCACTTGGTGCTGGCCTGGAAACGCTGCGGAGCTGCAGTTCTAGTTGGATCCCCCTGCTGTTGTACTGAGGTACTCAGTGAGGAGTCAGATTAGGGCTTGGTTTCTTCTTACCCTCACCTTTTTCAGTGTGTAAAAAGAACAAGTGGAAGTTTCCTTACACAGAAAAGAGGAGGAAATAATGTCAGCTATGTTAGGACTAGGGATTTTTATATCTTTTATAATTGAAAGGTATCTGGTCTTAATTCCTTCAGATTAATCTCCTGCTTATTAGTTACCTGCATTAGAGTTTGAAACAGCAGATGCAATACGTAAATATTTTAACCCTTTTGTCTATCTTACAGTAAAGATTTTTCCTGGAAAAGTTATCAGAGCAGGATAAGTAGAAGATAATTTTTTATTTAACTTCAGAAAGAAGGTAGGCTCTTGCAGTGGTAATACCTGTTTTTCTGAGGAAGAAGTTTTTAGGAAGTGGGTTGAATAACAGCATCATAGTTTCATTTGTCCTTGTCTTTACAATTCCAGTTCAGTCTTCCTAATTACTTTGCTACTATTCTGGCCTGAAGTATGTAAACTACCTTTATAACTACAGGATGTCAACTAACCTTGTGAGTGCTGGAATTTTCTCTCATAAGTCACGTTTGTATCCAGAAATAGAACTTCTCTTTTGTTGGCAGTCAACTGTGGAGGCACACCAACATGCTTTATTAATGGTCTCTTTTAACTGATCTACAGATAAAGTTCTTTTTAATGTCATAATGCTAGACAGTTTTGGAATCCAGACCAGAAATCTTTGAAATGTCTTAAGATATTTTGGAAACAAATATTTAGAACACTCTTCAAAATATTAACATGAACTCTAGTGTCTTACCAATTGTGAAATATGCTTTGTTTGTGCATGATTCAGTTAATACTTTGGTAGACATACGATAGTCCCAAGAGAAGTACTAGAGTATGATTTCAGATTCAGATTAGAATGCTTTTCTTTACAGTGTGACCTTGGATACTGATTTACTTTCTCATTTTATGCTGTGTTGGATCAATTATGCTTGACCAAGAATGTACTAGCAGTAAAACTTTCTAGCTGGGTCCAGATGGTAAAAAGTCAGTTTTCAGCATTGTCATAGTTAAATCATGAGCTATGCGATTTCCTTAGCTAAATATGACCGTCTACCTCAGAGTAGCATGCTATTTTTCATCCATCTTATTTGTAAAAATTTGGAAGCAATCAGAGGGACTATAGAAGGGGACAGGTGAAGAAAAATGGTAGTCCTAGAAGGTACTGTAGTCAACACAGTGCCTATTGCAATAACCATGAGCATAATGACCTGTCTTCCATATCCGGTTGTTTGTTTCACCTTAGCATTTTTTGAAAACTGTTCTTGAAATGGGAATTAATCTGTATTTCTTGGGGATTCTGAAACAACCCTCTGCCATAACACTTCTCTGAATTTCATAAAATCCTCTATCTCATCAAGGGAAGAGGGGTTGCCCTTGAACACTGAGGCAGAAATGTTTTGAGTACCTCAGCCTTCTTGTCCGTTGCTACCAGTTTTTTCAGCACTGTTGTGCTGTAAGGTGGGGAGGTACACCTCTGACACCTCTATCCTACCTGTAGAAACCTTTCTTGTTATTCTTTATGTTCCTTGCCACATTCAGTTCCAGCTTTGCCTTGGCCTTCCTCACCCCATCTCTCCACAACTGACCTTTGTCCCAGGTTATTCTTCCTAGGTTACCTGTCCTTGTTTCTGCTGCCTGGGAATTTGCTTCTTTCACTTTAGTTAGACCAGCAGTTCCCTACACAGCAACACTGACTTCTTCCTTTCCTTACCCAATTTCATGCCCCTGGGGATTGGTAACCCTTCTGCTCTATGGAGTACTTCCTTACTGCTAGCTTTATATAATAATTAATATCTAGTAAAATATAAATAGCACACTTAGGTCAACAAATACTATCTTAAAATATCAAATAATAATAAATATTTAATAATAATTAAGGTTTTTCTTCTTTTATTTTTCAGGTAACTGGAGTTGTGGGCAGAGCAGAGCTTTTATCATCTATTTTTTTCCTAGCTGCTTTTTTGTCATACACAAAGTCTAAAGGGCCAGATAATACCATAGGTAAATGATTGACAAATAGAGATATAATTTATTTTCTTTATCGCTGATAAAAACGCTCTTAAAATTGAGGTGTACTGGTTATTCAGCAAGTGTGTACCGAAATCCCTTCGGAGCCAAGATACCCATGTAATACTACTTTCCATTATAAATTGCTTTTTTTTTTTTTTTTCCAAGACTTAGGCATTTCTTTAATTAGTTTTATAACATTTACCCTAGGGGATTCTTGCACTGACTTTTATTATTGCAATTTAAGTGGAAGCATGCTGAGGTGCCTCAGATGGTCAGTCACAAGTAAGCTGCAAAGTTTCAGTTGCAGATAAAGGAGGCTTCCCTCTTTGCCAGAGTTAGATTGACATAGTGAGAAGTCATAACTCCCCATAAAGTATTCCATATGAAAAAGTGCTCTGGTGATTTTGGAAATATTGAGATATTTTGTTTTACTTATTATAAGTTACTCTTATATCCTTCATTTTTTTTTTTCAGTTTAAGGGAGGCAGTTTTAAAATTGATGCATGTGTATTATTTTCTGTAGAGTAAAAGTGGTCATCTAAACAAATTTACAGAACATGGCATATTCAAACATGAGGAGCCAAAGCCTTCACTTTTTAGGTTAATTTATTTCAGTAAATGTTTTTGATTTTTGTAAAATTGAACATTTTCAATAACATCATCTTTATTTGCAGTGTGGACTCCAATGGCAGTGACTGTATTTCTTGTAGCTGTTGCAACACTGTGTAAAGAACAAGGAATAACAGTGGTGGGGATATGCTGTGTGTATGAAGTCTTTATTGCTCAAGGGGTAAGCTGTTGAAAAATAAAGTGGATTTCTATTATGAGACATTAACTACTTTGAAGCATCATATTTCAGCACTGATCTTTCTTAGTTAAGGTTGACTCATTAGTTCTGTTACATTTTTCAGATTTTTTTGAGTCAGTTCACATTTGATGGTTCATGGTGAAGGAGTCAAATGATGTCCAGGTTGTCCTTTACAAGCCATGCAGAGATGTTAGCAAAAATATACTGAGTAGACTTGACAGGTCTTAAAGGAAGCATACGATTTTAGCTGGCTGAGATTTGCAAATCCTGACATGTAACAGTCTTGATTAAAGTTTGAGGTGCATAAAGGTGGGGGATTATTTGATTTTAATCCCTTTAGTAAAAATAGAGAACATATTACATACAAATTTATTTTATCATTTTCTACTGAGTAACCAGATGTTTTAGAGTAGTCCAGTTTGAATAAGTAATATTCTTAAGAAATTTGTTGTTATAAGAATACTGTTACCTGATAAATTTCATTTTAAGCATTGATAAGCCTTTAAATTAATAGTAACTTTTCCTTTAAGAAACAAGATTTTCCTGCAACTAAATAATTCTAAACTTTTTAATAATCAAAATAAATGCAATTAAAAATATAGAATCACATATTTGAAGAAAATTTTATTGCTATTATTCCTTAATTACCTGCAGGAAAATTTTGCAAAAAATGCACAAATAAAAGGCAAAATATGGTCTATCTTGGGGACACATAATCAAGGCCAAAATACCAAAATCACGTAGATGTCTTTGTAGCTATTGCCTTTGTGGGTCTAGTGAATTAAAATACAATTTTCTAGCTGGATTTTTAAGGAAATCACCAGTATGTGACTGGTGTTCAGCCCACTCTTCCTTTATTTTGGTTACTTTTGATCTGATCTTCAATTTCATTAAAGTTTAACAGGATCGTGTAAGTCAGTTGAGTAGGAAAGATAAAATGCAAATTAAGGCTTCTTCCTGAAGACACAGGTGTCACATGAACTTCGAGTTTTACCAGTCCTCAAAAACGTTTCCATTTCTGTAGTTTACCCAGCCGCTATATGTGAAGCGATAAGTCATCACCAGCAGAAGTCACGAAGACAAAGGGAAAGAGGTACACAGAGAAGAAATTAGCTTCTGTAATGGGAAACTGTGCCAGATTATGATGTTCAAGGAGTGATGACTTACTGCAGTAGAGGCATAAAATAGAAAGCCAGGGCTAATCAGGAAGCAAATATTATTTCCATCATTTGTAAGGAATTTTGTTTATAGGGCAAGTTTTTAGAGGGGCTGATAATTCTGGAAATAGTGATTTTTCTTCTTGAGAGTTTATTTCACGGTTTTAATTCATTTGTTCAAGCCTCTGAAGATGGTACAATGTTTTGATCTGTCAGCACAAAATAGCTACAAGTGTACAGGTTCAGCTGTGATAGTGTTAGCAAGAATACTTGAATAGTTTATTAGAATGGAGACTTTATTTTGGGGACTTGTCATGAAGGCACTAAGAAGCTGAATTAAGTAACTATTGAGAACAGACATTTAGAGAAAACCAAGGGAAAAAATACTAGGTAGCTCATATTTATCTAAGGGAGTAACGAGTACCCTGTCTTGATTACAAACAACTCTTTTAATTTGCAGTACACCTTGCCAGCATTACTGGACATAGCTGTGCAGATTCTTCGAGGGAAGGGAAGTATTCCTTTCTCTATGCTCCAAACACTGTTGAAGCTCATAGTCCTAATGTTCAGTACACTCCTGCTTGTAGTTGTCAGAGTCCAGGTTATCCAGTCTCAGCTTCCAGTGTTTACAAGGTAATAGTAAAGTGTTTCTTATTTACAGTTGTTTATAAATATATGTGACTTAATGAAGTCAGAATGAAATGGCCAAAAATATATGAACTTTAATGTTACTCACCTGTTTTAATATTACTATTCAGTGTCTGTACAATATTGTATTTTTTGTGAAATTGCTAAATGATATATTTCATCAACTGTTGACTAAAATGTCCAAAATATTGAGGTATCTGAGCAGGCAGCCATTTTAAGAAGTTTACATTTTTAAAAAGTTGATTATTCACCTTAGCAGTTCAGAAATTGAATGTCTTATTGCTTAAGTATTTTTTATTGTCTCTGTGTTTGAACCTTGGCTGAATTTTCAAAACCTCTTAAATATTTCCTCCTCTACATACAGAATATATTTTACATTTTAGGTATGTACTATGTGGAAAACATGGTTGTCTTCAGATAGACTACTTGAATATAAGTCTATATGAATGACATTAGAACTGAAAAACTAATTCATCTTAAGTTTGAGCAATGTAGAAATAGAAGGATCTAATACTGTCCCTGAAAAAATGAGGGGGACTGATTAAAAACATGAGCAAGGACCTCTGAACTCAACTTGAGGTGTAAATCATTCTGTTTTTTCAAACTTATGTTGATTATATCCCAAAACAGTTTCATAAACTGGGGGAGGCTCTGTCCCATGCACAATGATTCATGTCCTAATGAATCATTGTGCATGGTCTCACAACTGACAAGTGCAGGAAGATCAGGATATTTTACATGTCTGTAATTAGCCGTTCTAGCTATGACTCTAAAGTTTGCCACAAAGTGAATCAAGACCATAACTTTCTTCATTAAAAGCTCCTTTTTCTCCTTTCTTTTGCTTTAGGTTTGATAACCCAGCTGCTGTTAGTCCATCCCCAGCAAGACAGCTGACTTTCAACTACCTCCTCCCTGTAAATGCTTGGCTTCTTCTCAATCCCTCAGAATTATGCTGTGACTGGACAATGGGAACTATTCCTCTTGTGGAGTCTTTGTTAGATGTTAGAAATATTGCCACCCTTACCTTCTTTTGCTTTCTGGGATCTCTGATGGTCTTCAGTCTCCGATACCCTGGGGATTCCTCCAAGACAGTATTGATGGTATGAATGATGCATTGGTTTTGTCCTTTTATTAAGAGTAACTGGCTCAGGTTGTATGGTCACGTGTAATCTGCTGTGACCCAGAGATACTATGTGCATCTCCTTTTGGGCTAGAATAAACACATAAGAGAAAAACTGTCTAGCAACAAAACTGCTAAATTGCAATTAAATATGTGATTCTGTCAGAGATGAAACTAAATATGCCCCTAGTTAAGTATTTGTAAACTGTATTGCAGCCTTTCTCAGATATTCAGAGCTCAAATGGCACATGGGGGCTTTCAGTAGAATTTAAATGTGTTTTAATGTGACCAGAATGCGTTTTCATCCTGCAAGCTGTCTACTTTATTTAAATGTCGGTAGTTGTGATGTGTATTTACCAAGAGATTTGATTTTCTTTCTCATGGGTGTAAAAGAAAAGACATATTTAGGAATAAGGTTTCCACTTTTGTTATTGTTGTTTTGTTTTTCTTCTGTAAGTTGTTTTCTTATTATGAAAAACTAATTTTGTCAAGCTGTGAGATCAGTTCTTGTCTGTCTGTTCACAATTATATATGATCCTAAAACTGAGATGGATTAACAGGAAAGAATATTTTGGAAGAAATGGGAAGGCTCAAAGAAGCTGGTATTTCTGAAAAAAAACAGTCATCAATTTTTTAAAACCTTTGCAAATTTTTGCAAGCTGAATGATAACCTGACACCGTACTTTTTATTAGTTCAGTGATGCAGTTATGTGTACAGCAAACATGCATGCATTTGTCTTAGTCTGCTTCAGAAATAACATATTTTTTAGTATGTTAATCAGCAAACGTAAGTTTCAGATGGGTGGAAATACTTATGCATGACCTAAGTTATAAGTAGTTCTTTGCTAAGCAGCTGACAAATTTTGATTCACTTCTAAACAATCTAGCATTATAATTTTGACTCATGTTTTTTCTTGTCTTGTCACTGGCGCGAGGCAATATATTTCACTAGAAAACTGCTGAAAATTGTATCTAGTATTGCTGATGAAATCTCTTGTCCTGAATTTGGAAAGTGTGCATGAAGAGAAGAAATTTAGATAGCTTATGGATATCGTAAATTTGCAAGGTGACATGCTTGGAAAAATAAGTTTTACAAGCACTTCAAATATGCAAAGAAGTAGTTGCATTTTCCTCCTTATATAAGCTGAGGCATAAGTTTTTGTCTACTGCACTTTTAGCAGGAAAAATGTGTGTGGGGAGTGGTTCACTTTTTTTATAGGACAGCTCCTGAATTTTAAGGCAGTTTATTTTCCTGCATTTCTGCTTTTCCCTTACTCAGTGAAGCTCACAAGAGGACCGGGTTAATGGGTTTGTCAGCATACATTGGTGTAAGTCAGTTTTTTGTTTGTGGGTGGTATTTTTACATCTGTTTTTATTATTCCAAGTGCCTTTTATAGGAAGGATTTTCTGAGGTCATTCACTCCAGCGTGCAGGCCCCAATGTCACCTGACAGAGAATAGTCCTGGTTTAATGCAAGTTGTTTTCCTTTAATCTATATCTATGTTGTATATATAACTTTCAATATGATGCTGATTTTCTTCAGCATTGTAGTGCCTGGAAGCTAATTTCGTAGGAAATGGGAATGCAGTATTTTATATTAAATATTAATTGTTATGTACTACAAAATGAAACAATACTATAGGCCAAACCCTATTGCTGCATTCCAGTAAGCCTTTAATATCCACAAGTAATGTATTCTGAATATTGTGAGGCTCAGTTGTGTTTTTGTTTTCAAGGAGCTTAATGAAGTGCTGTGGATCAGCATCCGAGCTGTGTTAATGATCCATGTGCATATTCTTGAAATATCCTTGAAATATGAGATAAAATCTTACTTGCAGTTTTAAATCAGTGTTATGTTTTTATGTATGTAATCCTAGGTTGATTTTCAAACTGGATTATTTAACTTTTTTAGCATAAAAGAGGCAACTAATATCATGCTCAAATCTAGATGGCCAGTTGCACTGAGAGTTTCTAGAAAATTCCTCTTTCTTCAAAGAAACATTTTATTTCTGCAATTTGTTTTTGTGGGGTTTTCTTGATAACTTGGAGGCCAGATATTGTGAAATAATTATTCATGTCTTTTCTGGAACCAGAGATTGGAAAGCCTCTATTGAACAGTCACCTAGGACTTAAAACAACTGGTCACGTCCACTTTCTTTGCAGCAGATGGATTTCTTTGTCTCTTAATAAAAACAATTTTTGATAAGAAGTCAGTCCCCAACCTAAGAACTACAATTGTGCAATTTCTAAATTCATTGTAATTTCAGATACTTTGGGGTGCTCTTAGTGCTCTGTCCAAAAGTTGATGTTTATTCAGTGACTGATTCTGATTTTGTTACTCACATTTCTTACAGAAACACAAAACAGACTATTGTACTGTAAAAATAGCTGCTTTATGCCTCAAATAAGCTGATACAAATTTTTAATCATTAGATAATGTCCAAGGTTCTTACACTGTCTTGTTTCTGTATCTGGAACTCTTATTAAAACATTGTTTTGAATTTAATTAATCCTTTGATCCTATTGATTTGTCCTCTTTTTGTAGTGTAGAAAAGCAAATAGACTTTCAAGTCCTTAAGTAAGGATTAGAATTATTTGCAGGTTACTGCTTGCCATATTCAGAGTGATCTCAATGTAAAACAGATGTGAAAATTAAAAAAAAAAGACCAAATATCTAGTAGGTATTTCTGGTTTTATGGGATTATTTTTGTATTATTTATGGGATTATTTTGTTTCTTATTCTTATTATTTTTGTATTATTATGGGATTATTTTGTTTCTTGGGTACAGTTTGTCACTGCCAATATCTTGATTACTAAAGTTATTTGTATTTCCTTTCTAGGCACTCTGCTTAATAGTGCTGCCATTCATTCCTGCATCAAACCTGTTTTTTCCTGTTGGATTCGTAGTAGCAGAACGAGTGTTATATGTTCCTAGCATGGGATTCTGCATTTTAGTAGCACATGGATGGAGGAAACTATCAAATAAAAGGTAAATAAGTTCATACTGATAAAAGCCCTAGTGGGAAAGTTTGCACAGCCATAAATATGGTTACCTTCTATGAAAATAAGAGATAAGTATAAATCAAAACTGGTTTAACTTTATTCAAAGTTGATTACTGACTGAAGTTTATACAATGCATATGTGTCAGCAAATTAAAGTTTCTGAAAATTTAATCAGTAAAAAATTAAATTCTCAGAAATGCCATTCTAGGAATGGATATCAGAGCCATTCAGTATTTGTTAAACAAAGGAATTCTTTGGTTAACAGTTTCTACTTAAAAACTGTGCTCTAAAAGCGTGTTTTGCACACGCTTTTGTGTTTTCTGATATCTTCTTCATTAATCTGGACATACCTCCCACTGACATGGATGCTTTACCCTTCTTAGCTCAGTGGTATCCTAATGCCAGTTCAGACAAATGCAAAGGCAGCAATTTTCTGTCTGTGTTGTCTGCTGTTGTTAGAGATGAGGCCTTGCAGTAAAATTTACACTAACTGGTGCTGCTGAAGCTGACAGCACCTGGATAATGAGAAATTAATATATTGTGGGAGTCTGGATTTCTCACAAATCCCACTACAAGGCAGTAAAAATAGAAGTGATATGAAAAAAAGCAAGGAAGTAGAAGAGGATGGCTGGGGAGAAAAATTAGGCAGCTAATGTCATTTACTACAAAAATATTGGAAATCAGTTTTGTAAAATGAGAAGGAAAAGACTCCTTGCTTTAGAAATATGTGAAAAGAAAAAAACTTTCTTATGAGCCTGAAAGGCATACAGAATATACTGTGTATGCCAGTTCTCATTGATCACTTTGGTAGTGTTTTAGAATTACTCTCTTAATTTTACAGTTCCACTTTTTTAGTGTTTTTAAAACTAAATATGGTAGTTAAAACATGCATTTTTTGTTTATCTTAGAAGTGGAGAGGGAAAAAACCTTGCAGTTTTTAGTAAACCCCTGTGAAGTAGGTAGCAGGGTGAACAACTGTTCCATAAGTCAAGTGTAAGAAATAGCTGTTAAGGTTAAGCTGTTAAGCTGTATGTCCACTCAAGAATGAGATTTTTTTAAAAAACAAATGATATTCATATTTATGGGAAGGCTATTGAATGTTTGACATTTTTTTCATAATTGAATTAGAATCCAGAAACCAAACGATCAGCGTGTTGAAGTATAAGTTTTTTATCTGTCATGTTTAAACTCTAGAATTTTAAACTGCACAAAATGAAGATTATTCCTGACAAACTTGTCACAGAGACTGATACTTGCCCCGGTTTGCAGCTTTAAAAATAAAATTACTAGAAAGACACTAAACCTTTCTCCTACTTTGACATTAGAGTAGCACTAGGATTACATTTGCTTATGGAAGATTGGGTAGTCTCCACAGACCTCTCCATTAAGGTGTGTTCTGCAGTGTGGGAAAGATTAGCAATGTGTGCAGTAAAGAATATGTGTGGAATTGTCTGATGTGAAACACCAGTATGAGCTGATTTTTTTAGTTGCTTTTTTCATTTTTTAACATTTTATATAGTGTTTTGGAGAACCTCACTTTTTGGCATCATATTTATTGTCCTAAATTACAGATAAGTTTTAAGAGAATTATAATTTCTGTAAACATTCTATACGAATTCTATTGTGTTCTGTGAATTGGGCTTGTTTTTATTAAGGGAATTGCATGGGTATAACAGCAAAAGCAGGTAAACAAAATTATTTCCTTTCAAACTCTGAAGTGTGCTAATCACAAATATGGTCCTTTTTTTGCCTTTTAGCATATGAGATACTTATTCTAATAAAAATTAAATTGTTGGTGTGCTTACAACAAGTCTTTGTTTTATTTAACAGTGTACTAAGAAAAATTTCTTGGGTTTGTTTGGCTGCGGTGCTATTCACTCATGCCTTAAAAACACTTCACAGAAACTGGGATTGGCAGTCGGAGTACACTTTGTTTATGTCTGCTTTAAAGGTACTGTATTCTGTTTGGAAAGGATGATGGGAAGTTCTTATTTCCGTTCTTAACAAGCTGCAGTGGAACATGACAAAAACGGACAAAAATGATGCTTGTTTCAGCACATGAATTTCTATATTGAGAATATTGGAATCTAATTAGTTGCTTTTGGGAATGCTTTAAAAGCAGTGTGATGCACACATAGAAATTCATGTGCAGAAAATAGATGATTTTTTTTTTTCTGTCAAAGCAGTTGAATTTATTCTCTTGTCTGGTTGAAAGCAGGATATGTTTCAGTACAAAGATCTACAAAAAGTTTGATGCATAGAATTATTTCTTCTAAGTTAATATGACCTGATAAGGCAGTTTGCAAAATATCCCATAACAGTTACAATGAATTTTAAGATATTTGGTATTTCTAGGGGCAGATAACTAAAACAAATTGATGTTGCACAACAAGATCAATGTAATAACTCTGTATGTAGTGTTTTGTTATTCTTTGTATATAGAAGCTTGATCAAGTTTGTCATTTGCTGTAAATTTTTATGTCTTAAGATATTGTTAAGAGAAACTCAATTGTTAAGTATTTTCAACCTTATGCTTGATACCTTTTTCTGGTTTTAGGTAAATAAGAACAATGCAAAATTATGGAACAATGTGGGCCATGCATTAGAAAATGAAAAAAATTTTGAAAGAGCTCTACAGTTTTTCATACAGGCCACACAAGTGCAACCAGGTAAAGCTTTGACTAGTTGCCATCTCTGCACTCCTGGTATTTCAGTATACTTAGCTTACTTAGCAGTTTCTCAGTGGACTGTTTTGCTTCAACTGAACATCAGACAATGTCATATGGTAAGTTAATTGATCCAGAGTTTTTGGAAATAAACTAAAACAGTCCTCCAGAAAAGGTTTCTATCTATAAAAAGCTGCAATTACTTTCAAAACTATTCCTTGTATGACCTTCTTTATGAATTAACTTAAACTGTGATTTCTTGTGGAGCATAAATATTGCTTTATTTTTGTATTGAAAACTAAGGAAGTGTGTAAGAAAATAAAAAAATCTAAATAATATCAAAATGCACATTTAATCCATATTACATATGGTTGCAAAAGAAGTTCTAGATAGTACTGGGCAATCTTTCCTTTTAGAAGATTAATAAATAGCCTTCAATTTGTATGCCTCTATTATAGCAAGAAATTAGATAGAGGGAAGTATGATAGGACCTCCAGCTTTTCACAGTTTGCCACATAATTTTATAAACTCTCTTTAGTTCATGGTTAAATTATTAGCTTCATAATTAAGATGAAAAGTGATAGAATTGTTGTCTTCTTTTGGTGATGAGGATATTGTCAGAGTACCTGTACGTCCCACTGCTCTGGACGCAGATGTTTAATTTCATGATACTCAGTGCGTGGAAATATTTTAAATTTCGTTCTTTTCTTTATTAAGATGATATTGGTGCCCACATGAATGTAGGAAGAACTTACAAGAACCTCAACAAAACTAAAGAAGCTGAGGAATCATATATGATTGCTAAATCATTGATGCCACAGGTAATTTAATTTATAACTTTATTTTATATACCACTGCAGGACAGAACCTATATTTTGGTACATTTTTTGTATTTTTCCTGTGGCTTTGTGTGGCTGTATACTTTAAAGTTTTTCAGTGTTCTTTTAAAAGCTATCTATAAAAAAAAAATAGGCTGTATACACTCCTGTCTGTTAAAAAAATGCTGACTTGGAATTCTGCTACAACTGTTTCAATTTACTTTTTATACTGCTGTGTTGTGTTTTGGGTTTGGTTTTTTTTTTTCTGAAATTGAGGTTATAAAAGAAAGCAGGAGCCAAAACCTACAGTTTCTAGTCACAATTGGTTTATTTTCACTTACAGCTAATACATAGATGGTGGCTTCAGAAAACGCTTAAACACAGCATTGGAGTTTGGAGAACGTAGCCACAGCAGCAACAAAAAAACTTGGCATGAACATGCCTTTATAAAAATGTGTTTTGTTACCTTTCCTATTTGTTAAGTTATATTTATACCTAGGAAATTTTACTTGTTCAAGCTCTTTAGAGAAAAAGAGAGTAGTATTTTGAAGAATGTGTGAAGGTAATAAAAGCTGTGGTGAAAATGAGACTGGCAACAAAAATGAGCAGCCCTTTGAATAGACACATGGCATGTAAAAGTTTGTTCTGTGAAACAGTATGGAGATTCTAAACAGATAAAATATAAACAGTACAGCAGTTGCAATGTCATAGCATTTTCATCTTTCCTCACTACTTTACTATATCAGATTTTCTGTATCAGTTGGCAGATCATTTGCCATAAAATCTTATTTGCACTTCTCTTAGGCTGAAGTGCTATAAAAAGGAATTGAAAATGTCTGACATAATGTCATTTAGACTTTAGGAAATATTTTTGTGTGACTGGGGAAAGACCTTTTGCAAGGTCTGTTTGGTTTCCAATGGCTATCTACATGAGCCAAATTAAGTAGTAGCAGAGCTTAATTAACTGGTATCTTAAATATTGTACAAGTTATCTATGTTTTCATAGAAATAAAGAATAGAATGTCAAAGAAATAAAGAATAAAAAATATTCTGTTAATTTTTCGATATAATTTTTCTGGAAAACAATTGCTACTCTTTGTCATTATCGAGAACCTACACACTAATGTCCAGTAGTACCCCAAAACAAATGTGGCAGAGTGAAAAGGAGTTCTATACTGGCTATCTTTCATATTTTTGCTCATCTGTGTTTGGTACATATGTTCTCTTTGACAGATTATTCCAGGGAAAAAGTATGCAGCAAGAGTTGCTCCTAACCATCTAAATGTTTATATCAACCTTGCAAACTTAATTCGAGCAAATGAATCTCGCCTCGAAGAAGCGGATCAGTTATATCGACAAGCAATTAGTATGAGGCCAGATTTCAAGCAGGCTTACATCAGCAGGTATAATTTTAGAGATGCATATTCTTGAATAAACTTTTTTGTATTGGTGTATTGGCAGTACTATGAACAGCATTTAGTTCGTACAGTTCAATTAGCTGCTGAAATTGTTTTGTTTCCAAGTGAGAAGATGAAGATTTGGGACAATAATGAATTATTCATTACAAGTCCTGCTATTTTAAATTCCTGCTTCAAAGGGCATATTTCCATATATATTTCTGTATTTCCATTCATATTTCCATATTCATTTCTGTATTCAAACATGGTATAGAAAGACACTTCCATTAGATTTCTTTATGAATCTCTAACTCAGATTTCTAACCTCATGATTTAGTTTTGACATAAAAAACTTTTGGTTAGTGTGAATCATGGAGCTTTCTTTATCCTTTGTTTTTTTTTACAAGATGGTCCAGAAAATGCAAGTCTTAACTATTTAGTTGACATTAATTGCATTCTAGTTAAGAGTAATGTGGATGTGGGTGTTGAGGCTTCTGTCCAGTATTTGTTTGTTGTGTTTCCCACTGAGCCTTAGGGAAGTTCAAAGATGCCTGAACTAAAGTTTTGCAGTGTAATTACAGAGCCAAATCAGGCACCCTTGATCACTTCTTTTTTTTGTTCTTGTCCTGCTTATGCATTTGTTGTGTACAGGTTTTTGAGACCTGAAAGCTTTAGGAATGGAATGTAAAAGAGGGTCTTGTATTCCTTTGTGCTTAAAACTAACAAAATAAAAAAACTCACAGACATCTACTGTCTGTAGGAAGGCAGACTTTCAAACAACCTGTCAATTTTCATATGGGTAACAATAAAAGTATGGTTCTTCAACAGGGGAGAATTACTTTTAAAAATGAACAAACCTCTGAAAGCTAAGGAAGCTTACCTTAGAGCTCTAGAACTAGACAGAACCAATGCAGACCTGTGGTACAACTTGGCAATTGTTTACATTGAGCTGAAAGATCCAACAGAAGCCCTGAAGAATTTCAACCAAGCACTAGAACTCAACCCAACACATAAACTGGCGTTATTCAACTCAGCACTGCTAATGCAGGAATCTGGTATGTTAATTGTCCCTTCTTTGCATATTGCATAGCTATATTTATAGGATCCATATTATTTAATTATTTTTTATGAACTCTTTTGTTTTTGGAAAGGAGAAGTGCATAGCATCATCAAAAAAGAAACTTATTATAGCTTTGTAATTCGTAGTGTATGGAATTTGTGCAAAGTGTACGTACCTTAGCTGATCAGCATCTTTAATACAAGTGCTATTTTGCAATATAGTATCTTACACGTATAAAGAATAGTGTTACTCAAACATCTTCAAAATTAAAGCCTCTATAAAGATAATATTTAGTAAAATATGTTAAATACTTTGTTCACATTTAGTGATTGATTTGATTATTGACTCAAAAATTTAGTTTACATCTCTGGGCTTAAATCCAGCTCTGGAAATATAAATGTTTTCATAGATTTTTCTGTGATACTATTAATTAGGAGGAATGCAGTTGGATTTTCATTTTTTTTTTTTTTCATATGTATAGCTCTCTGGGTAAGGGTGAGCCCTTAGTGAATTAAGGCCCTTGCAAAGAATATTGGGCAAGTGAACTGCTAAGATTTGTTTCCCTTTTGTTGAGATGGTAAACTGCCCCTAAAAAAGATAAAATAGAGTTGATTGAAGCTGAGGACACTTGATTATTTTCCATCTCTTCTCACATTATAAGTTAGGTAGTTCAAGACATGCCTTGTTCCTTGTCTGTAGAAGTAAAAGCAGCTTCAAACAAGCAGTATTGACTATTTCATACTCACTTATTCATACCAGAAGGTGCAGCATTATTTCATGGGGTTAAAGAGGGCAGATGAAAGCAGCTCCCATATCCTTCAGTAAGTCTGTGTCTGGAATTCATTACTAAAATGCGTTCAATGTATTATTCAGTGAAATAGCACAGACCACAAGCACATCTAGCTAATGCTGATATTGTCAGATAAAGTTGTTTCACAAAATCTTTTTTAAGATTTTGCAAATTAAAATATAGGGGTTACAGGTTTTATTGTTTTGCTGCTAGAAAATATCTTAGCCTGGCTACATTAGAAGTCACCCTACGTGCTCTCTGTCTAAACTCTTTCAATCTATCTTTAATAAAATGAGGTCTTCCACTCAAAGTTTGCCTCTGTAATAGCTGATTTGTCAGAACTGATGTCTGCTCTGCATTCCATTTGCTCAACTGTGAATGAAAATAATTTCTCTTAAGCTTGTAGAGACACCTCTTGCATCTGTTATACCAAACCTAAATATCATTCAACAGCTAATAGAGTAATGACGCTGACTTTGGCTAGAAGTCAACTGTATGTAGTTTCTTGCTATAAAGAAGGCAGCTAACATTTGCTTTTGCTGTTACACAGCTAAAAGTAGTATTTTAAACCCTTTTACATTTGCATTTTAATTTGTATAAAGATTAGCATTTTACAGTCTAAAAATTCTTCAGAATAAATGTTTCAGGAAATATGTTGAGAATTAAATGCATTTTCTGTCACTTAGGTGATGCTCGACTTAGACCTGAAGCTAAACAAAGACTGCTACATTATGTGAAAGAAGAACCACAGGATTCAAATGGATACTTCAATTTGGGTATGCTAGCAATGGATGACAAAAAAGACATGGAAGCAGAGGCATGGATGAAGAAAGCTATTAGGTTACAGCCAAACTTCCGAAGTGCTTTGTTCAATTTGGCCCTGCTTTATTCTCAGACAGGAAAAGAATTGATGGCTTTGCCTGTCTTGGAAGACCTACTGAGATACTACCCTGATCATACCAAAGGTCTGATTTTGAAAGGAGATATCCTTATGAACCAAAAGAAGGATATTGTTGGAGCAAAAATGTGTTTTGAAAAAATTTTGGAACTGGATCCCAGCAATGTACAAGGAAAACATAATCTTTGTGTTGTTTATTTTGAAGAAAAAGATTTAATAAAGGCAGAAAAATGTCTGGTTGAAACACTAGCACTGGCACCTCATGAAGAGTATATTCAGCGTCATCTAAACATAGTTAGAAGTAAAATTGCATCACTCGGTGCTGTGGAACAGTCATCACTTCCATCAGATGGGACTGCAGCTACAGAAGCAAAAAAAAACTCGTTTCGGAATTTGAAAGAAGCAAAAAGTGAGAAAACAACCGCCCAATCAAGAGTTGATAATAAAGAGCACTCAAAAAATAAGAAACCAACAAAGAAAAGCAGTGTGGACAAAGAGACTCCCAAAAAATCTACAAAAGAAATCAAAGACATTGAGAAAAAGAGAGTTGCTGCATTGAAAAGACTAGAAGAAATTGAACGTATATTAAATGGTGAATAGTCTGTCACAGAAGAATAAGGGGAGAATACTGTTTTTAATTGTTGTTTAATTTGTGAGCCAACTGGAAAGTGTTCTCAGTGCTTTAAAAATAGAAATCATGTTGACTGCATATCACTTATCAAGCAGCAAAAGGTATTATAATGCTCTGTGTGAGAAAACCACAACTTTTAAATATGGTGGAGGGATGGGTGGGAATTGAAGGATAAAGGGTTGAGAAAAATCTTCAATGCAGAATCCTTAATAGTGAGAAAATAGCACTCATAAAAGTCGTTGGTAGTCGGGGATATTAAGAAGTGCTACTTTCAAAGACTCAGTGGAAGAATTGAATGGTGAATTACTGGGATAAGCCAGACACTCCTTTCCCCCAAGAAATCTGTTTGTATTCTCATTATCTACATTTCAGTTGACACATCTGCTAAAATTTTTCTGGACCTCTGCTGTACAAAAAAACCAGTTTTTCTTTCCATTATTTGTTTCCTAAATTTAACAAAGTCTTCAAAATGCCACTGAATGTAGTATAGGAGGATGCAACTACACACTAAAATTTTCAGTTGCATTCTAAATATGGAATGATATATTAACTTTTTGATGTTCTTTATTTGCAATGCTAATGGTTTGTACTCTTTTACCTGGTAAGAAATCTTACGGTGCTCTTAAGATTTTAGACTCTGCTTTTTTATTTTAAAGGAAATGTATGGGGTTTCTTTAACTGTCAGTCATCTGATTGTTTTTAAAAATTATATTAAAAAGAGTGGTTTCTTCCCCAGTTCATTGAATGCTGATAAATGCACTTTGGTACAGCAACCAGTATGCTATGCAGTAGTCCATTTTGTTGACTTTGTATCAATGGCTGTGGATTGACTCCTTGGTGTAGTAAATTCTTCCTTGTTTATAGCAATCTGGTTTTACTATTTCTGTCATTGCAACAGTATTTCTATTCTCATGACTTTTTATAACACTAATACAAGCAATATTTGTTCAAGGCAGTGTGATAATAATTAAACCACTGAATTTAGTCATATTTAATAAAAGGCAATGTAGTATCCTTTCAAATACTAAGTTCTGTTGTTTTGATACTTTGTCTTGAGTGTGTGGTTTTTATTAAATATTTATTTTGACTACTAATATATTCCCATTTACACGTTTTCACTAGTGCATCATTTTAATTTCTTACAGGAAACAAAAATCTTCGCAATTTCAGTATTGCTTTTATCCTTGTGCAATGCATATATTTTTGTTTAAATACGCTACCAATTACCTAAACCTGATGTTTTCCTCAGAAAGAAAAGAAGTGTAAGAGCTGAGTTCAGTCATAATTTTCACTGATCATTAAATCTAACTCTTACTTTTCATGTTTTGTCTTATTTGGTGATGTGGAAATACTCCTTAAAATTCTACCTTTCAAACTTAATCCTTTCTGTACCTGCTCAACTTTCTTTCTCAGGCAGTAATCTAGCTGTGAGATGTAATAATTATCTCTGTGGGAGAGATCTTAAATGGGTAAATGGCTTCCTTGCACAGACTTTTTCTTTATTATGTATTATTCTTAATGTTAGCATAGCAATTGCTTGCATGTTAATAACTGGGGGGGAGGGGGGGAAAGCATGTTTTAAAAAACATGATTTGCAAGTGGCTGACAGGAACAAGTATATGGTGAGCAGCTGTTCTTCATACAAAAGAATATTTAAGTGCAACTTGTGAAGAAGTGCTCACAGGAGTCTCTTGGACCACATCTTAAAAATCACTTGTCTGTGAATAACTCAGATATTTGTACCTAAAATAGCAAGTATGTTAACTTTGGTAGAAACTTCAACTTGCATATTAAGTTTTCCTCCAAATCTTTGTTTTACAAAAGGATTAGCCATTGTTCTGGGCAAGATGAAGGAACATCCATTTGAAAATGGCAGGAGCTAAGTAGTATGAAAAGGTATTCTGATAGTGAAGGTCAGCATTCTCCTCTTTTCTATATGAAGAGCTCCTATTATTACCAAACCATTTTTATTTGGTGCGTAAATTGAAGAGGGCAATAAAGACACAGTCTCTGTCAGAATCTGAGCATCTGTCATGTCTCATCTTGACCATCTAAGGAGCTCTTTAGATACTAAGCAAGAACTGTTAGATTTATTGATGCTTAGAAATGCCATCAGGTTTAACTGAAATCATCAGACAGATGTAAACTGAAGGTTGCTGCATGTCTTTCAGTCTATTCTCAAGTTCTATTTCCCCTTTGTCTCTCTTAAAGAAATATTAGTAAAAACAAGTATTTTGACTAACAAGTTGTATTTATCCTGTTAGGATGGATCAGCCGTTTCAAAATTAAGCTTTCACAAGAACAATGTTTCAGTAAATTGAAGTGGCATAGCATGTAAAAAACTATCAAAATAACATTTTCATATAGGAAAACTGTCAAAAAGAGAATAATTTTGGCTTTTTCTGCTTGCAGGTAGAACAGAATAATTGAAAAGTATTTTTCCCCTTCCAGTTCAGCCTATCTTTTATCTTCCTGCCTTCATGTGCAAAACATCATCCCTTTTCAGAATTCCCTAATTTCACTAAACATGCAAGAAGTAAGAATGTCTAAGAGTGGTACTGGCATACTAAAATAATTTGTACTTCTCTAATCATACAGTGCAATTGCTGTGGTTGCTGAAAAAATGGAATGGATGTCTTATATCATCTTTGCATCCATACACAGAATGTTTCCAACTTACACATACAGCTGCAGAGTAAGCATTTTAGGTATTACACATATTTATGCCTGTAATTTGAGTAGAAATGCGTGCATTTCTCAGATTATTTTTTGGATCTTTTGCAGGTGAGTATATGCATAGATAGACTCATAAACATATGGATTAATTGGATATGCATCCATATACTTGGGATACATGGATACCTAGAGGTTGTGCAGTTGCAGAGGGACAATGTGTAATTGTAGACTAACCTTTGAATATACAATCTTTTTGTCTGTTTTGTACATGAAACCTGAGATCAAATCACAAATATTATTTATTTTCAAAATATTCTTTACATTACAACCAAACATTTTTGTATTTAACCAAATGTTAAAAACATGATCATTCACTTCTTGTGTCTTATTTTTTGTCTGTTGTTTCTTATCAACTGGCAGGAAAGTAGTCTAATATTGTGGAGATTAAGAAAATTTTCTTACCAACAGGCACATACAAACTGTTGGGGATTGGAGTGGGAAGGGTTAAGTGAGACAGAAATCCTTTCAAGGTGCAGTACAGTTTGTTGATTAGACAATACTGAAAGCCAGACTAGGGTAAAGGTATGGGAAGATTGCCGTGAAGGAAGGGCCTGGGGATAGGCAACCTCATGTTTAATGGCACTTTGGAGCAAAGCACCAGCAATATTTTGGAAGAGGAGGAAGCACTCAAAAAGCAACACCTCCTGAAACATTTTGGCACTGTGCATGTAGGTTGTCCAGCTCAACATCTCAGCAGCTTTCCTATTCTCAGCTACTGGGCAATCCAAGCCCAGGGGGCACTGAGGGCAGCTCTTCAGGCAGCTGCTGCTTTGGTTTCAGAGGAGGCTTTTGCATGACCTAGCTGTGCCTTGTTAGCTCACATGCCTTCTTAAGGGGTGTGGGCCTTTGGGCTAAAAATGCAAGCATCTGTGCCTTCCTGAAGTCTCTTATGGAAAAACTTAGTGAAGATCAAAACAATTCAGGGAAGTTTTTGGCCCATCCCAGTCTCTTGCAAACTTTGCATTGCACAAAAGCTCCAGGAAGGCTCCTGCTTTGGGTAAGTGCACTTGGCTGGGCTTTTCCTTGCAAGTTCTATAATTCACTTCTGCCTGGCACAGTGTCCGGAACTGCAGCAGAACCTGCTGCTCCAGGAAAGTCCTGCTTCAGCTGCTGCCATGTAACCAAAACTATGCTTTGACTTTGAGCCTAGCAATCCTGCTTTGCTTAGACAGAAACCTTGAAAATTGAAAGGCTGTAAAACATCTTCTACCCATCCAAAATACAAAATGCAACACTGCACAGTTTTTCAACTACAGCAAGAAGAACCTGTCCCCCAAACCTCCAATAGAGCTTATAAAAACATGAGACATTCCTTCTTGAAATCAAAATAACATAGCTTAGTATGTTACAAATATTACAATCCTACTTTTTGTTTTAAATAATCTTAGATAGATATGACATCTTTATAGCTCTGAGCAAGTGGTAATGCTGTTAATATTCTTAGAAAAATTTTAAAACTACTTTCTACAGTCTAGTGCCTGTCTGCAGACTTGTGGTCCTGCATGTGCGTTATATGTCCCTTGCAAACAGCCAGAGGAAATCACATACACATATCAGCTAACAAAAAGCAACAATGACAAAACTCAAACAGGAAAAGAAAAAAAGAACAACCAAACAAATCAGAGAACTCTATGCTTAATTATCCTGGTTTGGGAACAACATAATAAACTGTATAATTTTCCTGGGCTAGGAAATCCTCCTAGAAAAACACATTTAACCTTCTCTGGCACAGTCATAATTTAAAAGATTGCTTGAAAGAGAATTAGACTTTATGGAACCATCTACTGTCAACTAAGGAATTCTATTTAGAATAAAATTAATATGTTATTACTCCAGTATAATGCAAACACCTGTTGGCTGCTACATCTTAACCAGTACAAGAAAGACATTACCGAAAAAAAGGGAGTAAAAAATCGTTGTTCAGCTTGTGTCTTCACCAGTGCTTACAGAACTGTAAATATCTTTTGCTAAGTATCCATACAGAGGCACAAACATTACGGTAAATTTAAGGGTTACCTGCTTGCATGGATGAGCTCAGTATTTTGGAGTTATGGCCAGAAATGAAGAAATTAAAAGCTTGGCTTGTGGCGTGTTGCATGCAAGACTACACCTTGGCATTGTGGGAAAATGTATATATACTTGCCAAAATTTTAGTTACTCATAGATCACTGTAGCAGGCAATTTGGTGTGTTTGATACAGTTTTGGAGGGTGATACAACTTACAAGATTTATATGAGGTTATGAATTCTGTAAGTAGTGAATGTGAAGTCTTGAAGGACTCCACATAGAACTCTACACATTGGAATAAAGCACTGGAATAAAGCATCTTGTTCGGATATCCTGCACCTATTTAGCATATAGATTTGTTCCTTACATGTAATTATCAGAGTATTGTCTTTTTAAATAGGCATAACAAGGTATTTTTAATTATATGAGTATTCATCTACTCACAATGAGAGTAGGTGGAGGAGGAAAATAGAACAATTGCAGGATGTCTTACCAAAAGTAGCAGTCATAAATCCTGATTTTTAAAATACCAACAACAACATGCACTCACCTTGATTTCATTTGCAGTTGTTAACCCAGCCCTACACTTTTGTTGTACGTGAGCATGAGTCAAGTGCGATCTGTAGCGCCGAGTCCCCAGTACTGAGAGCTGGAAGGAGATGGTGGCAATGGGAGCTGACAGAATGGGGGATTATTTGTTACTGCTCCTCAGCCTCAAGCGGAATAATCAAGGTTTGCTTATTTGTTTGGGTGCACTGCTCGTTTCAGCTACAGGAGTATCAGACATTATGGATGATTATCTCAGTTTGCAAGATACAGTAATTTCTCTGTTGACAAAAGAAGCTTAAATGGAGCTTCTGAGCACTCTTTCTACCCCTTGAAAAAATTTAAACAGATCTGGAATGCTGGGTTTTCTTCAACTCTATACATATACATTTATCAATTTTCCAGTATAAATAGCTGCAAGCAAATAAATAAAAAGAATGAAAAGGAATGTGCCAGCTTAAATCTCATTAAATTCAAATACTGGGCAAAAATATAAAAGAAGCTGAATTCTGTACTACGTCTTCAGATGTTTTTATATGAGAGGGTTTTCTTGAAGTTACAGTCTGATCTGTAATGCTGAGTATTATTTGTATAATTCATGCTGTACTTTTGCCTCTTACTTGGGTGAATATATTCGAAGTTTTAGTACAAATATTTAGGTTTAAATTTACCATTCTAAGGATAATCCTTCAGGTAATTTAACAGATATTGCAAAGAAGCTAATTTGCATGTTCAGGAAAAGCAAAAATAAGAAGTATAATTGAGTTTAGGGAGTTTTTCCCTTCTGGTCAATATACATGAAAAATGATGTATTTGACCAAAAAAATAGATGTATTGCATAAAGATAAAAGCACTACTGAAGTTGCAAAGATGTGTAAAGGTTTTTCAAAGATTTTCCAGTTATCTGCAGTGGTTTGTCTTGTACTAAAAAGGATCTTTCTTTCCACTGACTTCCTTCATATTTTGATTATTTTACTGACTGTAAGACCTTTTCCCCTAAATAACAGCTTTGAAAAAAATTCTGAATATAAAATTGACTGATGATCCTTCAGGTTACAAACACAAAACATACTGTGACTGTAGAAAAAGAGAAAACCACATAAACCAGCAAGCAACTGAAATGCAAGAAAGCAAATAGGGGGGGTTTCATTTAAAATTTATTAAAAAAATAACAAGCACTGTTATCTTAGGCTGTTTTGTGTCTGGATGTCTAAAGAGCCTTCTGGCTTATGAGGAAATAAAGCAAACTTTTAACTTATCAATTGCTGACAATCTCAACTTCAGAGTCTACAAACTCTGTCATTGGCTGTTTTTAGTACTTACGCTGTTCCTTCTTCAGCTCGAGATGAACTTAGATAAAGGGATTGAGAGTGAGATTGAATTTCAGTAGCACAACCACTGTATTGTTTTTAATGTCTTTAGGGTCTCTCTCCTTTGTTCTCTTGTCTTTTTTCTGTTTCTGTGGCAGTGATACTTTCTCACACTGCCAGTATTCCAGGACAGAGGGCTGAAAAGAGAAGCTAACTGAAGGATTAAAATCTTTATATATAACTAATAAGCATCTTCAGTGTTCTGCTCTTTAGTTTTGATTAAATACATATGAATATCTGTATTTATATATTTGTATAAATTCCATATTTAAGTCTTTGCTCAAAAAGTGGAACATAATTATTTCAACATTCACTGTGAAAAGTACTCATTTTGCTTTATCATTCAAAACTTTCATTATTGTCTTTGCAACAGCAATGTAGAAAAATACCTACAGGGACTGATGACCAAATAACTGCTTCAGGTTCTTACTCTTTGTGAGGCAGCCACATAAATCACACAAATGATGAGCTAAAAGTAGAGACTTACATAAATAAATTAATGTAGTTGTATAATACATAGAGCATAACACCGTGTGGAGGATTTTGCTGTTGTGTATTGTGATTGGTTTTCTTTTGCTCGTGATATGTCAGGGTTTTGAGAAGGTGGGAGTTTCTGCTTCCAAGGGCAGCAACTGTTCAAACTGTTGTTATCAGCTGTTCATTATCACTTCAGAGGTGAAGGCTGCTATCTTTGTACTCGAACTCTTGGTAAGTATGTCATTAAAATGTAAAACAGAGTGTTCATTCAACAGGCTAAACTAGAACACGATTTGCAGAAGATGATGATTGTATCAATCTATGGATGAGGACAAAATTAGCCAGAATTGTTCTATATTTCTGTCCTGCAGTCAGCTATTTACAGAATGTTTTCCTCATAGTCCTGGTAGCAACTTTTGTGTACCTTAGGCCAGTAACTATAAATCTTAAGCAACAATCCAGCCCATGTTCTCCATGTGACAGGATAAATTACAGTACTCTAAATAACACCACTGTAAGATGTGGCCTCTGACCTGAGAAGCTTATCATCATGGAAGAATGTGATGATCTAAACTAGAAAATAAATAAAAATGGCATTTTCATTATGTATTTGGGACTAACAAAAAAGCATCTAGGGCCTTACAAAGCTTCTTAATTCTACTGAAATAGGGCAGTCTTCATGATGTGGTTTGCTAACCTTCCTCCAAGCCTGTGATTTTCTTATGAAGAATTTATTGCTTTTCTGTAACTGCATAATTAAAGAAAATTTGCTTTTAAATGTTACAGTCAAATTCCATATCAATTTTTTTTTTTTTAGTTATGCATAGATCCTGACGCTCATATACATACAATAGCACCAAACAGTGAAACTGCTGTGAAGACCATTGTTGGAATATTGCAGGTACAACATGACTGGAAAGGCTTAAGAGGAATAATAAAAAATTAATAAGATTTTTGCCCACAAAGGTACCACTAGTGAGTCAAGACTACTCCACAGATTACTGGATGCTTGAGTATACACTAGATTAGCATCACTTCCAGCTTGTTTTACTTTTTCTAAGCATTTGCTTTGAGATAGTGGAAGTGGGTTACATAGACTGTGGTTTCATTTGGTGTGGCCATCTGAGACGGAATTCTGCAGTGCATCCAGGGGGTCCAGGGACTTTAGCACGTGATGTGTGAAGAGAGGCTGGAGCAGCTGATTCATTTTGAAGAGACAGGGCTTACAGGGGCTTCTTACTGCCATCTTCAACTCTGGGAAAGTATTTGCACAGAAGCAAACAAATTGAAAGGCAATGAACACAAGCTGCAGCAAGGGAAGATCTAAATAAATGCAAAAAAATAATTTTTCTCAGCATTCCCATTTGCAGATGATCCTGCTATTCAGAGGCTCATCACCCCGTTGGCATATTGCCTTCTTCAGACTCCTCAGCAGTCACACCCCAGTGATGACAGGACTGTGCTGGCCAACCACTTCAGCAGAGCCAGAGTGAGACATTTTGCATGACAGATACCACTGGGGCTAGCTCCTGGCATGTGTTTTAGAATTCCAAAAGGTACACAGAAAGATAGTAGCAACTAAATTAATGCAGAGGCATTGCAAAGTCATGCATTTCTTATGCAAGGATTTTCCAGGGAAGAATCATGCAACTTACAGTACAGGTGAACAGGAAGTGACACTTTATTTCTCTTAGCACCAGGCTGAACTGAAATGGATGAAAATTTTGTTGTTAAAAGTAATATCTTTACAGAAAACAATTAAATGTTTTTGTTTATTGCAAGATGTTAGGGTTGATGAGGTAGAAAAGATGACAAGTACCAAAAAGCTACTTTCATGAAAGTGAAGATCTGTAAAATGCCATGCAACTTTTGATTTGGGAAGATACTTGTGTACAGATTCCCAAAGCCTCATAGGATACACCAAGAGAGAATCCACCATGCACGGTTCCAAAACTTGTTCCTAAACTCTTCCCCTAACCATTTAGCAGTAGAAACAGTCAGGGGTTCCATAAAGCTAAATGGACTGTAGGTCTGACCTATGCCATAAAAAATATTATTCCTAACTTCAAAATCCTTAGAGAAAAAAATGTAGAAACATTTCACTTGGAGTAACATAGAATGAGCAATTATCTGTTGTAACCCAGCTTTGGCTACATAAACATAAATGAAGGTCTTGTCTGTAATTTTTTTGGCCAGAGAAATGTTTGGGAACTTCAACTTTGCAGATACAGGGGAAAAAATGGGGAAGAAATGCTGAGGATATGATAAGACTTGAATATTTGTATGCATATTGACCCGCCAATTTTTAGTTAGATTATGAACCTGCAGAAAGTAGCATTATTTAAAATGATTTTTGATAAAGAGTGGAGTATTTATGAGGCTATGGCTGTAAAAAACCCGGTATATCAAAATAGGGCTTTCATGAAAAAAAAAAAAAAANTATTCTTGGTTTTTTAATATAATATACCATTCTGACTTTATATGTATATGAAAAGTAAATTATAGGCACAGAATTGTTTCCCAGAAACATTTCAACTAGTAAAATAGAATTACAATGCAATAGTAGAACTTACTGTATTCTGTTGTTCAAAAAATAAGGAGAAAACAGTTGCTGAAGCAATTTGTTAAATTTCAAAACCAAAAAAAAAAAAAAACAGAAGAAGAATGAAAACAAGTCTAAGTTCAAAATTCAGGAATGACAATCCCAAAGAACATAGAGAATGTATTCTTAAATATAAAATGTTGGGCCTAATTTAAAATAATCTTCCTGAGCAGCAGAGGTTTAATCCAAAACCTAGGAACCTGTCCCAGTATTCATCCCTCAGTACCTTCTTGATGTATAAAACCCTCTTTTCTAGAGTTTACTTTCCTCTGGGCACAGGTCCCTCTGTGTCTCTACCTGCTGTGCTAGAGCCAAATCCTTGTGTGTCTGTATTCTATAAATAGGATACAGGCACTTTGTCATCCATCCCTATTCAACAAACTCTTAAAAGTAAATATAGCTTCATTTCAGATTTATATTACACAAACCAGTTAACTAGACATTAATTTAACAACCCAAATACACTTTTTTTGTGTTTACTATGATATTATAGCTTTTCGCACTTTTTTTCTCCCTTAAGGATAATATTCTTCTTTTACCTGCAATCTTTCCAAAGGGTCTTGGCTGCCTTTAAAACTTTTATTTCCTAGAAGATGTAGGGTTTTACCTGTTTCTGAACAATTCTGTACATTCATGTGCTAGACCCGTGAGATGTCTGGCGAGAGGGATACAAGGCTGAAGTGCCAGTCCTCAGTGACCCTGCTCTGCTGCCCTGCAGAGCTTTCCTCGAGCACACACTTCAACAGCACCCTCAGCTCCTGCTTGTCGAGATCTTGTGGGGTGAAGTTTCTGTCATTACATGCTTGTATGTTTCCCAGCCATTAAAGGCACCCATGTGCTCAGTTCTCAGCCTTCAGGAGGTAGAAACACGTCCGTGAATTCCTATGGGCACTTACTCCCTTGGCCATTCTTAAAATGCGTTTGGAAGATTCAACTTTGCCCAAAACATAAGTCAAGAAAAATACATTTAATTTTTTTATGGTTTAGGGACTGTTGGGTTTTTTGCTTCTTTCTTTGGTTGGATTCTGGGGTTTTTTGTTGTTTATTTTTNTTAAATGGAATTAAATGGCTGTAATCCATGTCTGGGTCTGCAAAAGGCAGATTTTATGCACAGATATACTAAGACAATTCAATGGACCACAGAAAAAGGTGGAAGTAAAATACTATAAAGTTCTCAATGTATGTAAATGAGATGCTATTTTTTGGTTGATTTAACAGATGAATAAAACACTTGATACAATCTTTCTGAAATTCAGCTCAGGAAAAACTAGTAGTTGAACTACAAATTACAAGAATTAATGGAATTATTGGAGGATTGATAAAAGCTTTCCAACAGGGAGAAAGCAACAGACAGTTCTGCAATATGTAGTAGCACAGTAGTTACTAGTGATGTTCCTAAAATAACTTGGCACTGAACTTCTTTAATAATGTCAGTCATGACTGTGGTAGAAATACAGTAAAAATACTGATTGTATTTGTTGACAATACAAATATGTAAGCATTGCCAATACAGGGTATGGTATTGTATAAAAATCACTTATTTCAACTGGATTAATAGAAATCAGATTAAATTCAATAAAAGATAATACAAAGTGATACACCCTTTCCTTAAAGTGGGGGTCATCACAACCCTGCTACTGGTACCTCACTTCTGTTGAAAGCTAGAATTTAGCAAAGAAATAAGGTGGAAATGTCCTACATAACAGAAGGATTACAAATTAGTGAATTCATTTATCCAGAAAAGGGTATGACTATGTTGAAAAGGCAACTCCAGTAGAAATAAAGACACTGGTGATGCTTATCTGGAATACTTTCTTAGTTTTGATTGCCTACATCCAAGATCAATAAATTAAAACTAAAATAACTACACAAAATCTCTGCTGGATGGATAGGTAAAACAGGAGGAATGTCATCTGCAAAAAGCCAGAGCTTGTTATCTGAGGCTAAACAAGTCAAAAGGGCATGTCTTTGTTAAGATATTCAGTAGGAGAGTTAAAACTGAAAGAAATATTGCCATTTAGGCTAAAAGCCAATGTTTGTACAAGAACAAAAAGGGAGAAAACAATTATAAATTCACTCAAGCTGGAAATGAGGCAAAAGGCCCGGTCTACTGGAACAATATATTTTGGGACTCTCTTTGAAGGAGAATGGTGGGGGGAGGGAAAAAAGTTATTTTAAGCTAAGGCTATGAACCATTTTGAAAGTGAATCCACTAAATGCTACCTGTAATAATAAAGAAGTAAATTTTGTGATCCAGGAAGTTTATTCTAATTTTGTGCTTCCTTAAAGCACTCTAAGCTAAGAAATGATAGGAATTTGCATCCTATCCTCTGTTTATTTCAGAGGATATGTTTAAATTGGAGGTACTCTTGTGAAAGCAACAATGCCTATTGCAAACTGATGTATTTGACATGTGAAATCATTCTGCACAGAACAATACAGAAATAGATGACATTAAAATGTCATGTTTTCAGTGGTTATAATTTTACTGAAATCTTAATGTGATTAAGCAGTGAAAAGTTGTCCAAACTTGCATGTTTATTGTCTTCTGGAATTATTTTGTAATCTTACTCCTTTGTACTGAGATGCCCTGACTACAGGTTAAATTAATGACCTTTTAAAGAACCAACTCCATGATTTTATGACCAATCCCTTGATATTCAAGTCCCACAGTTATGTGTGCCAAGTTACTGGTGCAATTCAAGGGGTAGTTCATGAAGTTAACTGAAAATTTACAGTAGAATTCCGTTTTTCTGAAGATGCAAAAAATTGCCTTTTTATATGTATTGCAGATGGTAGCGAAAGCCATACAAAATGTTGGAGTGAATCAGTATTGTGAAGGTAGAGAAGAATACACAGTTCTCTGCCTTCCTATTTTTGCTTCCATGCCCTCTAGCTCATAGGCCAGTTTGCTACAAACATTTATGTAATGAAGGGTATTTATTATTATTATTATTATTATTATTATTATTATTATTATTATTA
>VXBQ01004991.1:430095-444970 GCA_013400175.1 Phainopepla nitens
AAAAAAAAAAAAACAGAAGAAGAATGAAAACAAGTCTAAGTTCAAAATTCAGGAATGACAATCCCAAAGAACATAGAGAATGTATTCTTAAATATAAAATGTTGGGCCTAATTTAAAATAATCTTCCTGAGCAGCAGAGGTTTAATCCAAAACCTAGGAACCTGTCCCAGTATTCATCCCTCAGTACCTTCTTGATGTATAAAACCCTCTTTTCTAGAGTTTACTTTCCTCTGGGCACAGGTCCCTCTGTGTCTCTACCTGCTGTGCTAGAGCCAAATCCTTGTGTGTCTGTATTCTATAAATAGGATACAGGCACTTTGTCATCCATCCCTATTCAACAAACTCTTAAAAGTAAATATAGCTTCATTTCAGATTTATATTACACAAACCAGTTAACTAGACATTAATTTAACAACCCAAATACACTTTTTTTGTGTTTACTATGATATTATAGCTTTTCGCACTTTTTTTCTCCCTTAAGGATAATATTCTTCTTTTACCTGCAATCTTTCCAAAGGGTCTTGGCTGCCTTTAAAACTTTTATTTCCTAGAAGATGTAGGGTTTTACCTGTTTCTGAACAATTCTGTACATTCATGTGCTAGACCCGTGAGATGTCTGGCGAGAGGGATACAAGGCTGAAGTGCCAGTCCTCAGTGACCCTGCTCTGCTGCCCTGCAGAGCTTTCCTCGAGCACACACTTCAACAGCACCCTCAGCTCCTGCTTGTCGAGATCTTGTGGGGTGAAGTTTCTGTCATTACATGCTTGTATGTTTCCCAGCCATTAAAGGCACCCATGTGCTCAGTTCTCAGCCTTCAGGAGGTAGAAACACGTCCGTGAATTCCTATGGGCACTTACTCCCTTGGCCATTCTTAAAATGCGTTTGGAAGATTCAACTTTGCCCAAAACATAAGTCAAGAAAAATACATTTAATTTTTTTATGGTTTAGGGACTGTTGGGTTTTTTGCTTCTTTCTTTGGTTGGATTCTGGGGTTTTTTGTTGTTTATTTTTTTTTTTTTTTGTGGGGGGGGTTTGGTTGTTTTGTGTCTAGCAACTATGTCTAGCAACTGGTTTGCTTTGTATGCAGAAGTTTGGAGTATAAAGGCAGCCTCTTGATTTAAGACTGGCCACAATCTGCAGAGGGGCTAAATTCTAAGGCAAGCTTCTCATACTCTCTGCCTGAGAATATTCAATTGAGAGCAACAGGGATTTAGTTTAGATTTTCATTAGGACACAGGCTGTTAGGAGTCAGGAATTCCCCTGACACTGGACCTATTCACATTACATCTGAGAACTTGCATCATCTTTCATACTGCTTTATCTCATCTTTATTAAAAATGACAGTTTGGGTTTTTTTTTTTAATTTAATTCTCTCCTGTGTTCACAGAGAAGAGCTTGTTTGAGCAGAATTTTTTTTTTTTCCTGGCTGGAATGATGTATCTTGTAAAGGAAAAAAAAAAGGTAATTTTTAAACTATTTAATGGAAAACTATAAGGATCTTGCTTTTTAAATATCTCTGAGTTCTGACCTGCAACAACCAAGTGCTTAATTATTCTGCATTGAACTCAGACCCCAGATATGTTTTATACATGAAAAGAATCTTGATTAGATTTTTCCCAAATGTGGGATAAATGAGGCTAGTTGTGGAAAAAGTGTTTCCTTCTACTCTTGTCATTTCTATTCCAGAGTAGGTTTTTTTGTTTCTTTGTTCTGTACTATGAATTTGGTGAAGAAGAACTGTTTTGCTTTAATTTTCTTTTTGGGAAAAATGTCTGTTTAAATAAATGCTTGCAGGTTATCTCATAATGTAGAAGACATACTCAATGAGTCCAGGAAAATATTTCTCCAATTTGTGAAGAAGATGTTACATCCTTCTAGAATTATAGAAAAACATACGAGGTAGAGAGAAAGATGGATTGCATATGGGCAGCCATAATCACTGAACACACTTTCTTAAGGTTAGCATCAATGTGAAATGTTAAAGGTAATAAAAGGATAATGATATTAGGGCTAATAAATATCAGGAAAAGCAACTCTAATTAATCTGTTGAATCATTTTTACTTACAAAATATCATTGGAGTGTAATTTGAAAGCAATATGTTGAAAAAAACCCATGGGGATAAGGAAGGGGGAAAAATATACTTACATATATATTATATATGTACCTGCAATATTTCTATGCACCTACATATACTATTACATATTGGCATATAATATTGTCTCCTAGAGATTATACATTATATAATGTATATGTACTCAAAAGTTTTCTGGCTGTTTTACCATATTGTTATTTATACATTTTAATGAATTTCTTCGGAGAGACTGTGCTTATATGTCATTTTTCATAGCTCTACTAGTTTATCTTTTTCTTCCTTTTTTTGTATCCTTTCCTTTTAAGGCAAAAAGCATATTTGATCAGATCCTGTGAGGGGTTGAAATTTTCAGAAAGTCTTGTATTGGCCACATGGATAAGCTGTTGTATGACTGAAGTAGGAAATCTAGTGTGACTGAAGAATTTTTTGCAGGGTACTCACCGCATCCTAATTGATTGTGCCCATGTCTTCATCCCACCATAAATGAAAGGAATGTAACACTAGGCTGAAGGTGGCAGTTTCCAATCAAGTAATGCATTACAAATTCATAGCCTGCCTTTTTCTCACAATAAGGGAATGCGAGCCAATAACAGCATTGGTTACAGTATTGTCAGCCTGCTATATTGCACAAATTAGTAAGTAAATTAACTACGAAAAATGTTGTCCTAATATTTCAGTAATGTGTTGTGCAAGATATGACTTTGATTAAGTGGAATTCTGTATCATGAATGTGGAGTTTTCACTGTATTCCCTATTCAAGTAGTGTTTCCAAAAAGATTTCTTAAGTCATGATCACAGCTCTTCTCATAGATTTTTTCACTATGTTAACACATTCAAAACATTCAAAATGGAAATTGTGCTTCTACTTACACTTTGGTTGCTCTGTTATTCCTCTTAAGTAATTACATTTGGAAATAATGCTATCCAAATAGAAGAATTCCTTTAATAATAGAAATTTTTACATACATTTTCAGGTAACCTGTGTAAGAATATCATACAGAGAGGTAAGTGAAATCAGATGAAGAAGAAAACTGTGTGGGATCTAGAGCAAGAAGACTTGAAAGAAAAGGAGGTCCTGGGGTGAAATCTCCTCTTTCATAACTCTCGCATGCATATAAACTGTTCTGCTCTTAAATCATAATGTTTGTTTGGAATTTTTAATCTCTAATGAATTAAACACATGAAAAAACACATTAACTCTCAAGAAATTCATGTGGGTTTTTACACTCTGACTATGCAGGTACCTGAGTATTAGAGTCAGCAATGAATTTGTTTAACTTTGATGTAAAATCCTACTTGTAGATTAAATTTTTCATGAGATTTTAAAAACATAGGTAATGTGGTGGAGGGAATATAATTTTGATAAGGCTAATCACAAATTCTGTAGACCTGTACTTCAGGATGTGGGATCTTTGATGAGAGCAATATTTTAAAAGGAGAATATTTGTAAAGCTTTAAATAATAATATATACACTTTTCTGTGTATTAGAAGGTACATATCAGAAGTCAAACCTAACAGACTGAGAATCTGAGGAATAGTTTTCAAAGGGACCTGAAAGATGAATCCTGAAAATCTGTTGGTTAATAATTTGTTGCAGTTAGCCTGTTAATAATTAATGCTGCTAATAGTGGGTATTTAACAGTATTCAAAATGTTAAACTCCTCAGAGTATCTTAATAATCCCTATGTTTATTTGACCTTACTGGAAATTCAGCATTTATTTTGCATTTGTAGAGGTCAGCACTTCTGATTTCATACCAGACCATTTTTCTAATAGGTCAATATGTTCTCAAATTGTTAGAATAAACTCTAGGCTTGTTTTGAATGATCAGAAGAAAACACTGAAGACATGACCTTTGTTTTTTCTTTCTTTTTGCATTTTTATATGACTAAAATAAAAATTCTTAGCTTTTAAGGTCAAAAATGTATTAAAAATTTTGTATGAAATACTGCCCTTCATGAAAATTTTGGTAGAATCTTTTCCAGTAGACTTGTCCTTGAAATGCTAGCTAGTGAACTGAATGAAGTCCAAATTATCTATATATTCTGAGCAGAACTGAATTCCATGTACATATTGTGTATGTAACTTGCATTGAACTCTTTAAAACTTGTACAAAAAATGAAGTTGTTGTGATTTTTGCTTCGATTAATTTTCAGAGATTGAATTATTCGATTCACAATGGAACTAAGGATCAAATAATTAAATTCCAAAGAAATCTCTGTGGCGTCAGTAACCACTGGTCTTTCTTTCTTGGTGATAGTGGTGTATGTTTCTATCTCAGAGAACAGATACTATGCATGTATTCCAAAGGCAGGTTTAAAATACTCTGTTTCAAACCCGAGACACCAATATTCTTACAGCTGCCATAATACAAGAACTGGCAGATAATCTTAGGAAGGAATTGTTTAGGAAAATCAGGATAATCTCAATTGTAACAAATATTCCCATTTGAAAGATATATTTGTATAGTTGTTTAATATTACTCCCATGCTTCAGAAAATTTATTATTAAAATGGGAGTTAATTATATCATGGGTCATAGGAAATTAATTTATGCTACTCCTAAAAGTCATATTTGAGTGATTTGAGAGTACGCTGGATTATAAATATTCTTAAGTAAAGCATTGTTAAAAAAGTAAATTTATAGAGCTTATTGTGTATTGCTCAAATGAAGTTTTGAAGATTCAATTAGTTCTGGGCAATGTCGACACAGCAGTCTCTTTGGCATAGGGAAAATCTGCCAGGATGTTTGCTGGATGAGGAGCAGGTTGAGAAAAGCTGCTGGAAAAAGCAGCGTGGCCACCAATGTTGTAATGACCTGGTAATTGACCTTGTGAGTAATCTTGTAAATGACCTTGTAAATTAGGTCTTCTTAAGAGATTTGCTAATTCTCTCAGCAGTGAAGTAGCCAAGAACGTAGGAGAGTCAGGGACAAAATCTTCTGATTTACAGGAAAGTACTTTCAAAAAGTAAACAAATTCTGTCAAAGCAGAATCCTAGTCTTCTGGGGCATAGTGTGTTTATTAGAAATACCATGTGTGAATATTTTTGCCTTCACTGAGAGATAGCCTTTAGTTATAAATCTGAACTCTAAAGGTACTTTGGCTGACGTGTAGTTTGAAGGCACAAGTGCTTCTCAGTGCACACAGGTTCTCACAGGTTCTTGGTGAGGGCACATAGGTTCATGCTGCTGTGCAGTAAACGTTCATGATTGAAGTATTTTACATGATATCTTGGTAATCTCCAGCCCACATTCTGCTTGCAGATCAAAATACTGTCTTTGTAAAAGGTTCATTAGTTTCTAGGTACATTCATTAGCTCTAGGTACATTCTGCCTTCTTCTTCTAAAGCCTGCTAGTCTGAAAAAACCCAAAAGCAGTAAGTTCGAGTTGCACTGAATTGGGCCATTTGCAATTTTTCCCTAGTAATCAGTGTTAAGTATGCTAAGAATAAATATATATAAATACAGTGATTCATTGTGACCCAAATCTGGAAAAAAAATTAAAAATTAAGGAAGAAAAAAAAACCATCAATTGTGTAGCTAGTAAGCATTAAGAAATATTTGGGAAATATTTCCATTTCAGAAATTAGGGTTAAATGGATAAACAAATTCCTGTCTGTAAATGTAGGTAACAAACTGATGCATCACTTCTCTTGTTCTGTTTATGATGTTTTGATTTTAGTAGTCACAAGAAATTATGGCCCAGTTTCTTCTGAACCAGTATTTGATTATCCCACTCTTCAAATTGATGTTACTGTATTTATTAATAAGTATTTAAATGTAAAACTTGTTGTAATGCAAGCCTGATAGCTCTTTTATGGGAAAATTAGTGGTTGATGTGCAAATACAGGAAGATACTTAGAGACCCTAATTAATTATCACTAAGAAAAATATGAAAAAAAGAAAGACTTTTACATTTTTTTTACATTAAAATATATTTATTTTTTGGTCCAAAGAAAGTTTTTAATAGTATTACCTCCCAACAGAATTACAAGAACACCAATGAAACAAATATAGCTAGAACATCAACATTAAGGAAAATTTATTAAATCCCACTGCAAAAGATAACAAAAAAATAAAGAGCAATGAAATATAGGATTTTGTATTAAGAAAACTGAAGTCAAGAATACACTAAAGCTTATTCTGATTACAGTTTTGAAAACTGAAAAACACTGAAGGCTATTAGCTGTGTACAAGTTGAGAAACCTCTTCCATCTTTGGTGAGGCCTTGGAGAAAGATGAATAATTAATCTGGTTTTGCTTCCTGATTTCTAATTTTCTATATTGCACAATTTTTTTCTCGTGCTCTTTCAGCACTGAGATCAGTCTTTGTTAGCAAGCTATAAGCAGTATCAAAACAACAGAAAGGAAGAAAGAAGCCATGGTACATTACCAAGAATCAACATTAGTTTAATGGACCATCTGGAACTTCCTAAATTTACTAAGGCTTACTTATTAGTGATATAATGTTCAGCTTAGCACTGTTACAGGGATACTAATTTTAATTTTTATATCGATAATTGTTAAAAAAGACTGAAGTTAGCTTTTAATGCTCTAACCTTTCAATTGCTGCACTTAGGCAAGACCTGCTACAGGTTATGGAGAAATAAACTTTAGTCTTCTCTCTTTTGTAGATCAGATTAATTTTTGTTCTAACATCCCGAAACTGTAAGGTCTTCTGGAAGATCGCTGTGAGCTGGAAAATCAGAAAATATCGTAGAAGTGATAACTAAGAATTTGGGAAGTTTTTTTCTATATTCCAATTTTATTGCAATTATTTATATTGTTTCCTTTTTAATATTATTTTTTATTAGTAAGGTAGCTATTTTTAAGAGGTGGGTCTAGTTTACTTTTCTTTGTGCTGCCTCTCTGAAATCTTCTGTCGGTGAGGAGTGAAAACTCCCTGACCTGCTCCCAATAGTTCCGAATCCCAAACTATTTTCAGGAAATATTTTTAGACCAACTGGCACTGCCTGGTTTGTTGTTGTTGTTGTTATTGTTGGGTTTTTTGGGGTTTTTTTTGGTTTTGTTTTTGGTTTGGGGGGGTTTTTTTGTTTGGTTGGTTGGTTGGTTTTTTTTGGCCTTTTCTTTTCCGGTAGACTGTGTATTAGTCTAATTTGGGGAAAAAGTTACCTGGTGCTTATCAGCAAAATGTCTCTTTCTACAGCACTTTCTGATAAGCGACTGATAAAGCTGACCTGAGAGGAAGTTGTAGCCATACATAGCACGTAGTAATGATATTTATAAGAGTACCTGGCTCATACTGCACTTTTACAGGAAACACTCAGAGCATGACAGGATTTGTTTTGATTCATTTCCCAACAGATGTGAAATCCCAAGTTTTGCAGATGAAGCTCTTTTGGTTTTTTGCTAAATATTTATCTTTTGATTCCCTTTAGGCCAAGTATTTCTACCCTCTTTCACAGCAGAAATTAAAAAATTATAGAACTTCAGTTTCTTTCTTCAAAATGTTTTGTTATATGCATTTGAAAAATGTCCATTATTTTGTCTGTTCTTATCCAATCTCAGCTTCTGGATAGAGCAACCTTTCTTTTAACTGATTTAATACTGATAATTTAATACATTTTTTTGTGCGAATCATATGTCTTAGTTGAGCAAATACATGATTTTGTTTTCAGATCTTGCTTTTTCTACAAATTCTGCATGTGGTATATTTAATTTAATTCTGCTTCTGTCTTAAATTTCCTGGTCTGTTTTAATTTTAAGAAGTACTTTTCATTATCTTTGAACTTTAATTTATTTTAATGTATTGGGGTTTTGGGCACTGAACAAAGCAAGTATACCAAACATCAAAAGTCATCCATCTGGATTTCTGCTCTGTTCTCTGTGTTCTGTACAGTTTTAATTCTGTGCAGTTTAAAAAATTTTGCAACATATATTAGGCCTATTGATTATTATTTACTGAAGCTAATAATTTCTACTTCAAATAGACAGTGAGTTTGAAAGACTTTTGAGATAAGGTGACCTTCCTGCACAGCCAGAATAGAGTATTTACCTTTATTACAAAGCATTTCCTAATGTTCTGTTAACAGAGTTTATGCTCTGACTGAAATATAGATCAGAAATTCTAAATGAAAACCCTTAAGTTAATACCAATAGCAGTAATTATGCATTTCATCCACTTTTTGTAGTTTGTACATATGTCAAATCTGTCTTACTGACCTAAAAAGTGCAGATAGAGTTTAGACTACCTTCTCAAAGCCATGGACTGTATACCTAGTCTTGTTAGAAATCTAAATTGCCTGATTTTTCCTGGCAGCACTTCATTGGGCTTTTAACCATGGCAAATATTTTTTGCAAGATGATTCTTTTTTTAGGGAAACAAAATACTTTCTCCATAAAATCTAAATGAATGACGTGAGTCCAGCAGGCATAATTTTCTGAAATTAGAAGACAATGTTCTAAATAAAAAAAGGTGAAATAAGTTGATGAATTCAGTGTTCCACAGTCATCTGGTATGAAGGATGCAAAGAAAAATTCTCTGTCAAGTAGCAAACAATATTAAATATTGTGCAGATACTAGTTCGAGATCCTCACTTTGAGGTCATGTTCCAAGGATTGTGTCTGTGTACAAGGGATAAAGAGGAGCAAATATCAAATTTCCTCCAGTATTAGAGCCAGTACAGAGTAATCTTTTGATTACTTGCTCTGCTCTAGCGCTATGGCCAACATGTGGACGTCCTTACTCCAGCTAGACTTTAACCTATCATGGCTTTTTCCCCTTTCATTATTGAACCTAAATTTCAGCCCTGGAAGATTTAAAACACTAGGGCCTGCAAACTGAGGGAATATATGGAATAGGAGAAGAATGTCTATCTTTCTTGCATTGCTCATCCTGTGAGAAAGTATTAGTTGAGTCGTGGTGATTCTGATGGTCAGTACATTCACTTACCATAAACTAGACCAATGCTTGCTTCTAGGGAATGCTTCAGTATTTCATCAGAAGCAGTCAGTAGAAAGGGGATTAGAAATCACATTTCACAATCAGCTGTGAATAAGGAGTCCATTAATACAGTGCATTATTACCAAATTATGTTAAGACTATTAAGATAAGTTGGTTTCTAGGAAATTTTAAAGAAAAGCAGTATTACAAAACTACCTAATTTCTCTAAATTTTATATTCTAAAGGAATCAGAAGTTTATCTGATTCTTAGAAAGGTAATTGAAGAGTACTTAGTTTAGCAAATGATTAATTAGGCTTGAATGGAAATATAAAGAGTAATCTGGTATATAGTACTGAGAGCTGCTTTCTGGAGGCCACAGTCTCAGAAGGTGCATAAAAACCCTCACCAAACATAAGCTGGCCAAAGGCTGGCACTGCGGCTGCATTACAAACAATACCTCAGATTTATAATCTTGTTCACTAAGAAAATGTGGGAGCCTCAGTACTTCCAACATGTTGAGACTAAATTCTTACAGCAGATTAGTGGGCTTGCACACAACGACCTTCCACAGATGAGCAGATTGACAACAGAGCTGAGACTGCTTTGCATTACATGTTAATTATGCAGTTGACGGTTATTTCTTATTTTTAGAAAATGAAAGATAAATTTTGGTTTTCCATGCTTTGAAATAAAAAATGGGGTTTATATTTCTGGTCTTAGACACTGTACTTTATTAAATACAGTGACACAATTTCTTATTTTAAGGTCCTGCAATTTTATTTTTCCTTTTATTTTTATGTATTTTACCTTAGTCTTGCCTGCTGTTCCTTTCTGTAAACATTGATGACTTGATGTGTTGAAAAAAGAAGTAATCATATAACGATTACTATATCATGTAATGATATAGTGAAATGTAATGAATTTAATCAGAATTCTATCTGATTATCTTGTAAAAAAAATCCTATGCTGTAAATCAATAATACTTTTTACAAATAGAACTTATATTTTTCTGAACAGCATTCTGAATTCATTTAAAATGCTAGGACTGCTTATCACATAGGCTCCATACTCCTGAACACAGAGAAAATATATGACTTTTTCAGGAAGCTGCATTCTGACATTCTCATTTATTGGCACAAAAAAAATCGTACATATCTGTGCAGATGAGAGGAAGCACAAGACTTTAAATTCCCTTTTCACATTCAAGTGCTGGCTTAATGAATATTATGATAACAGAAGATATGGAAATAAGATTGAAGGGATGTGAGAAAAAATTCTTTTCACTAACTATTACCACAACAAAATAATTTAAAAATCCTTTAAAAACCCATACCCGCTTTACTTATTATTGGTTAATTTTTTAAGGGATAACATTAATCACTTTCTGACACTGCTAAATTCTTATCTCTGGCACTCAGAGGTCTTTATTAAGCTTTTTAACAAAACATGCACTATCCTTTATAATAACAAATGTTTCTGCATAAAGACGCATTACAGTTATTTTATTTGTTTGTATGTTTTCCAGGAAAATAAAAATTAAGACATTGTTTTAAAAAAAACGAGACTTAAGAATTATTGAAGACCAAAAGCGACATGATTCTATGAAGTGAAGAATTTGTAAACTTAAAGATTCATCACAGTTTTTCATGTAGGTGTTTCTGTGAAAGGTTTTACAGAGGATTAGATTAGCCATGACTGAGTCAGAGTGCATTAGCCCTGCTAATGAAAGCTTTATCTTTTCTCCTGCAAAATATTTGATTTTTAAATGGCCTTTGCCTAAGAACTACAATTTGATACTCTTCTTGGGAAACCTTGATCAAATTAAATTAATATTTGATTAAATAAACTACAATTTAATTCTTGTATTAACCTGTAATTATTTGTTGTACTGTTTTATAATTTGGTTACTAGGACAGTCTTTAAATGAAACTAAGGCTCTGTTTCACTCAGAAAAAAGCCAAACAAATGAAACAGAACTTAATATGACAGCTATGTTTTTAGAATAGAGTTAATAGTAAGTAGTAGAACTAGTACTAGTGATCAGTAGGTCAAGGCAGGTAATTCTCCCCTTCTTCTCTGCTCTTATGAGTCTCTAGCTGGAATAGCATGTCTAGGCCTCGGGACTGCAGCATGAGGAGGACATGGACCTGTTCAAGAAGTCCAGAGGAGGGCCGTGAAGATGATCAAAGGGCTGGAGCACCTCTCCTGTGAAGACAGGCGGAGAGAGTTTGGGTTCTTCAGTCTGGAGAAGCCATGGAGGCCCCATCCTTCTCAGTGCTCAAGGCCAGGTTGGATGGGGCCTTGAGTAACCTGGTCTAGTGGAAAGTGTCTCTGCCCATGGCAGAGGGGTTGGAAATAGATTCTATTTAAGGTCTTTTTCAATCCAAGCCAGTCTAGAATTTTGGGAACCTCTGCATGTTACTGATGGTTGGGTGTTTTTAATGGGAAGTTGGTATGAGAAATGGATGGTAGATCTGATATGTTTTGAACATGAGAACCAATGTTCAGGTGAGATATGTAAAAGCAATTAAATCTTCTCTTCTAAAGTGTATCAGACAGATGTCATTTGAGAAGTGATCAAAGCCTGCAGTTCACCTGAACGAGGTAAAATTTTGTGGCTAAACATTGTCCAGTGTCTCTGAGTTTTAGAGTCAACAGTTATCTAAACTTCACTTCAAGAAAAGTAATTTTTCCATCAATGTTTTGTGGTAAGAAAGAACATACAACTACAAGTGCAGCTGCCATGCTTGTAACTTGTCAAGTCGTCAAGTCACACAGACCATTCTATGATTCATCATTCTTTGATTACGTGAAATATAACACTAATTTTCTTTCTTTTGTCTAGAAGCTGTGTTAGCATGATCTCATTACTGTAAACAGGAAGGGACATCTTTTTAGAGTATGGAGAATAGACTAATTGCAGAAGTTGAAGCATTTCTAATGGTTTCCCCTTGAAAGAGCAAATTTCTACTTATGGGACAACTGAAAAGCAAGTATAACTTTCATGTGAAAATTAATCCAAATATTTGAGATAGTAGGACTTCTGTTTTGAAAATACACACAGATATGCCATGGCTACATTACTTATGCAGAAGCAGTTACACAGGCAAGTGTATATATGTGAATATATATGTTAGGTGTAATAGCAGACCAACAGGCAAATTAAAAATATCTGAATTAAATGCAGGTTTCACTATTTCCAGAAGTTAATTAAAATCTTGGTAAGATTTTTTTTTTATGTTCTGTATATTATTGTTCTTTTAAAATGGATACTTTTGATAAACTTCCTAGAATTGTCTGGCATCTTTAATGACGCAGTTAGTGAAGTCAGTACCTTGCTCTCTATTCTAAAAGTTAACATTGCCTTTGGTCCTTAAACACAAAACATGTCCCTATTGTGACTTCCAATTTCAATTTAAGCTGGTCAGAGAATTAAAACAGTTTGAATTCTCGGACAAGTAGGTCTTTCATGTCTAACTGCATCAAAGGGTCATCTTTACCTTATATTTTGTCCACTTATATGCAGCTGTGTTCATATATCATCATTAGGTTGCAAAGGGATGCTCTTAAAATTTAGGAAACATTGGAAATAAATTCGCCTTTGCAATATTACGTCAGCACCCTTTGGTACTTTACAGTTTTGATTCTATCTTTAGCCTTTTAGACGTGCTTACAATTAACTTTACAAGTTCTTCTTTACCTTTTCCATAATCATTTGCTCAGGCATAAAAAGCTGGAGCTGAAACAGAAGCTGCAATAGAAGATAATTGACTGAGTTAGAGGTTGTCTGGGATATTTGAGTTAATTCACAGACTTATTTCATACTTCAATCATATATTTAACTCTTCTTTTAAAGCGTGTCAAATTTCAAAAGAGCTTAAGGCTAAGAACTAAGAACTAAGAACTAATTAGATAGAACTAATAGAACTAAGAACTGATTCAGCATATGTATATATATATATATAAATATATAAATATATAAATATATTTGTATTATAATTCCCTTGAGTAAAAGCTTTTCTCCTAGTGAAGATTAATCTGGTTATAGAAAAATATATGTGTATATATTTATGTGTGTGTATGAATGTTTGTGAACTGTGAAAATAGATACAGAAACTTTTTTAAGACCAAAGGAGTAATTTATATGAATCATGGCATACTAAGACTTACACATCAAAACTGATTTTACTGGAAGTTTTAAGAGATGTTCAACATCTGGCCAACTGAAAGCGGCAGCTTTATTTTTGACTGTCATATAACGCTGACTGAGTTCACAAAGTTTCAGTTAACTCAGTAGAAGGCACTAATGATTTCAGTATGACAGATTTGGCAAAAACAAGGAGTACTCACCAAGGCTTATGGAAGACAAAATTATGACTTGGATCTGACCAAGTACAAATGCTTTCAAGGTAGGACCCTCTATTTGTGAATTAACAGGATATATCCTAGCTGAGATCTGAAGTGACTAGGCATTCAGGTGCTGGATTGTGCCAAAATGTATTGGGTTTATGGGACAAGGTGTTGGTGGTGGGGGAGCTGCAAGGGTGGCATCTGCAAGAAGATGTCAGAAGCTGCTCCCACTTTGGACAGAGCCAGATGCAGCCAGCTGTCCAAAGCTGATCCAGTCAGTGATGCAAGGAACATCTCTGTGATAGCGTTTCAAAGAGGGGGTAAAAACATGCTGCACAACAGCAGATGAGAGAAAGAAGTGAAAATTTGAGAGACAGCAAAGTCACTGCAGATGGAGGAGGAGGAGGTGGTCTGGGTGCCAGAGCAGAGATTCCCCCTTAGCCTGGGGTGAATGCCATGGTGAGGCAGCTGTGCCCCTGCAGCCCATGAAGGTCCACTGTGGAGTAGATATCCACCCACCACACCTTTATATACACAATCTCTCCCAGAGTGGCTTAGTTTCTCCTGTTTTTGTTTTTCTTAGCATCTGACACTGTAAACAAATCTAGAGAGGGGAGGATTGCTGCAAGATTTGTAACTAATTCCTAAAATGAAAAATAAAGTTTTCAAACTATGAAAATCATAATGAGTGAATGAATACAGCAGCTTGAGTTATTGGTTTGTTTAAAGATTAAAACAAAGGAAGCTGCAATATACACGTTCCTCCTAAAGAAGCATGTGAAATATGCACATTGGTGAGAAACACATTTAAAGATATATTGTAGTGCTGAGGAAAAAAGCTTCTATTATTGGACTGGCCATGCACCAAGGTTTAGGCTATTGCCAGGAGGATATCCTCACTGTGGGTTCAGAGGTCCAGGACAATTAAGTAGTTTAATGTCTCCCAGAGAACAGAGAAACCCTTAATAAAGACAAAAGGGATCTGGAAGAAATTAACACAGGCCATGTATACATCACAGAATGGCTGAGATCATGATCAACATGTCTGCCTTTACTGGTAAGGAGAGTGTCCATGAGACAGATTATTCTTGAAAATTTTTATTCAGTTTTGTTACTTAACCCAATATCTTGCAAATGCTGTTGAGAAATGTTTCTCCACAGACATAGAGTTGAGATAAAGACTGAGAAAATGAAAACTTACAGAGGTTCAAATTCCCAGTCAGAGAGAAGTATGAAATTTAGTTCTTCACAGGACAGATATAGTTCTTTTCTAAAGAATTAGGAGCAAATGTAGAGATTTAGGAATTTTGAGCACTAATGACAATTGAAAGTACAATTCATCCTAAGATATTTATTACTGTGCTTTGAAACCTCCTCTGAAAATGCTTCTATCTGTGTTGAACAAGATGGCTTTTGAGAAAATGGAAAAGTACAGGCATGATTAATCTTATTTATTTATTGTTTATTAGGATTTGATCATATTACTCCTACTTTAAGTACCTCTAAATATGTATATATATATATA